>JANHJO010002398.1:60389-83107 GCA_032468235.1 Pseudoxyrhopus heterurus | reverse complement strand
TAGATAGATAGATAGATAGATAGATAGATAGATAGATAGATAGATAGATAGATAGATAGATAGATAATAAATAGATAAAATTAGCTGTGATACAAGCTGTGATATAAGCAGCAAGGGTCAATTAGTGGCAACACTAGCAGGATATAGCAACAGGAACACGTGGGGACCAGTGCTGTCTTGACAAAAAAGCAACATTTATCCAATGACACCACTGTAAACTGACAAGTACTGCTGCAGTTTATAATCAACTACCAATGGCAAGCTCCAAACGTGTAGTTTGGAACAGTTGTATTTGCATTAGCAGGTGGAAACCATGACCAGGTCTAAACTCAGACAAGATCCATCAAACAGTGCCCAATGTAGTCAGTGTTAATACTCAGCATGAACAGAGAAAATGTTCTGTCATAAGACACATGGGATACTCAGCCTTGCAGGAATCTTAAAATACCTTCTCATTATAGCCATATGAAACATCTTCCTCTTGTTCAGCATCAGACTGAAATTGAGACATGATTAACATAAAATAACCCAAGGGGCTTCACTTCAAGTTACTCTGGATAAAAACTATGAAATATTTGAAACCAACGCTTGAGTTTTCTTCTTGTCCTTTTTCCTCCTGTTTCCTCCTCATCCTGTTTTTTCCTCTTACCTTTTTAAATTAAAGGCCTAAAGCAAGGCTGCCTTTGTTTTAATCTTCTTTAAGTCAGTCCAAGAGCCCTTCAGGCTAAAAAGTGGGATACAAATGCTTCAAATAAATGCATCTGCATGACGATGGAGAATGACTAGTTCATTCTGAAGTCCATCTGTTCTGTAGAAGATGGCCAATTTTTTTGCAGCCCACCAATTGAATGCAAAATATTGCAAGATGGAAAAGTGTACTTGCTTCCTTTGTATTTGCACAAAAAAAGCTAAAAACAAATGCTTTTTTAATTTCCCCCTCTCTTTCTCAATTTCTCTGTCTTAGCTAAAATCAGTGGAAATAATTTATATTATACAAATGGACTTGGTCCTTCTCTAGTCAGGGATGTCAAACTTGGTTTCATTGAGGGCTGCATCAGGGTTGTGTTTGACCTTGGAGGGCTGGATGGGATAGGGTATGGGACGTGGTCAGAGTGGGCATGGTAAGAGTGGGCAGGGCCATGGTGGGTGTGACATGGGACCGCACTTCCGCACACATGGCTTTATACACTTATAAAAATAGACAGGTATACATTTCTATGATTTTGTTTTTTGAATACATACTTGATCTACTTGATCACCCTATGAGACCAGATCAAGAAACTGACTCCATAGGAAGACTAGAACTATAAATTATTGACATAGGCTATAGTAGCAGAATCTTGCAAGCCTGAAAGGTAAAATATTTTACCTTTCCTCCCTTTTATAACCTTCTGAATCAAGGATGGCCTCCTGCAGCACTCTGACAGCCAAAATGAGGTGTGGGGGGGCACAGGAGCCCCCTCCCCACTCCCTGTTCTGGGCCTGGACGGCCTCCTGCAACACTCAGACAGCCAAAAAAGTTTTTTGGAAGAAGAGGCACCGTGGGCCGGTCCTTTGTTATTTCCAGGTTGGCCCCATGGCCAGATGTAAGCACCCCGTGGGCCAGATCCGGTCCGCAGGCCTTGAGTTTGACACCACTGTTTTACCACTGAATCTTTCACATATGTAATCAATCTCTCTCTCTCTCTCTCTCCCTCCCTCTCCCCCCCTCTCTCCATTACTTGTTTTCAGAAAGAGGATATGTTTGGACCCCTCCTCCTCCTCCTCCTCCTCCTCCTTCTTTCTTCTTCTTCCTCTTCTTCTCTCTCTCTCTCTCTCTCTCTCTTTCTTTCTCTCTCTTTCACTTATTTTGATTACTTCTATATTGTAATTTTTTTAAAAAAATATTTGTCATCACCCCTTCCCCTTCTGGTCCCAAAAAATCAGCAGAGAAATGATTATGTGTTACCATTTCAGAAGAATTCCAGATCAAGTTCTTCTTTCTAACTTTCTAACTCAATCTGCTAGTGGGTAAGAACTCTGCTTGCTCTGGCAGTCTGTAGTTGGGCCCAATT
The DNA here is from genome assembly GCA_032468235.1 of Pseudoxyrhopus heterurus. Lineage (NCBI taxonomy): Eukaryota > Metazoa > Chordata > Lepidosauria > Squamata > Pseudoxyrhopus > Pseudoxyrhopus heterurus. Next base: position 81,053 of record JANHJO010002398.1, on the reverse strand, counting down.
TTCTCAGCAGGCCTACTCAGAAATAGAAATACATTTTGTGATGGCTGGACATTGTGTCTTCCTAATACAATTTCTAGTCAGTCGAAAAAGGTAACCTGGTTGTTACAGGCAGATTTTCATTTCCACTCTGATCAATGGTACCTATGGAGATCATTAAACTCAGCAAGATGGTAGATGGAGTGTTAATCACAAGCCCTGCCCCTTTTTGTACATGCATAAGTGTCAATGATTCAAAAGTGGTGGGGCTTGTATGGTGCCACTTCATCTACCATCTGGCCAATGATACATGCAAATCTTGCAGACATCACAGTTTGATACTGCAATCTGCAACCTTTGTTCTTCTGAGTAATATTAGAAACAATAAAGTCTCATGGTTAATGAACAGAAGTCTCATGGAAACAATGATTTCAAACCTATGAGAAGGTTGCGAACTGCTGACAGAGAATAGACTGACCCCCTTTCTTTCTGTTACAGCCACCCAAATATTGAAAGACTGCTATCATGTCACACCCAGTCCTTCCATTAGTTAGACCACACATTCCCACTTCCTGCAACCATTCATCATATGGTTTAGCCTCCAGTCCTCAATCATCTTTGTTGTTCTTCTCTGCACTCTTTCTAGAATCTCAACAACCTTTTGTATCATTGTGATAAAAATTGGATTCGGTATTCCAAGAGTGGTCTCACCAATGCAGTATAAAATAGTACTAACACTTCATGTGATATTGATTCTCTGTTAATGCAGCCTAGGACTGCATTCGTGTCTTTGGCAGCTGTGGCACACTGCTGGCTCATACTTAAATGATTGTCCATTAGGGCTCCTAGATCCCTACGAGCAGTTACAGTTACTGCTGTTGAGCCAGGTACTACCTATTCTATATCTGTGCATTTGAGGTTTTTTTGACTGAATGTAAAACCTTACTTTTCTCATCACTAAATTACAATTTGATGGATTGGAACCAGTATTCAAGTCTGACAAGATCTTTTTGGTTCTTCAGCTTAAAAAGTGTTGGCTATTCCCTGAAGAGTCCTTCGGGAGTTGGGCGGCCTAGAAGTTTTAATAATAAATAAAAATAAATAAATAAATAAATAAATGAAGCTTGGTGTTATTTGCAAATTTGATGAGTCCCCTTTTATGCCTTCATCTAAATCGTTTATGAAGATGTTGAAGAGTATTGGATCTAAAATAGAACCTTGAGGTACCTCACTGCTTGCTTCCCTCCATGTCAATGTAATTCCATTGACGACCACACCTTGAATGTGGTTGATCAGCCAGTTATAAATCCATCTGATGGTGATGCTGTCTACTGCTCCACATTTTTCTATCTTACCAAGAACTAGAGTGTGGTCTGCTTTGTCAAATTTAGTCATAAGACACCCTCTTGATCTAGTGTGGCCAAGAAAAAAAAATCCAGGATAAACGTAGGCAGACTAGGAAGAATGTCTACACATTTCAATTCTTGCAACGACAATCCTTTATTTCACTCTATGTAAATGAATTATTGTCATTCATTCCTAGGATAAAAATTGAAGTGTTGCACTTCAGATCTTCACCCTGATATTAGGTGACTTGGCCTTTCCTCTGACTTGCAGATCAGCAGTTTGGCTGATCGAATCCCACCAGCTCCAAGGTTGACTCAGCCGTCCTTCTGAGGTCGGTAAAATGAGAACCCAGATTGTTGGGGGCAATATGCTGACATTGTAAACCGCTTAGAGAGGGTTGTAAGCCCTGATAGGCGGTATATAAATAAAGTGCTATTGCTATTGCTATTCCTAATGGGATCAGGAAAAAGCATCTCTCAGAGCTATAAAAGACTTTCCACTACACACACATAAACATCATAACAATGGGCACACTGATAGTTAATAATCAACTTCTACTTTAATTACAAACTGTACTAAACCTGTGCTATAAAAGCAGACTCTAGACCAGCAGCCAGACCAGATAGGGGGTCAGGTCTGTTGCTAATGCAATGAGATTTATATCAATGGCTCATTGGTGTTACCCAAGTAATCAATGAGAAATAAATGCCTTAAGATGTATAACCTACCATGGAGGAACCCTGATTATTTCCTAGTTCATCGATCATGCTGGAAACTGCTACACGAAGAAAGCAAGAGTATTAATCTCCTAACCCAAGAAGCAATGACCCCCCCCCTCCCCACACCTTCTTTTTCTCTTCAACAGATTACAGCTTTTTTCCTCAAATGGAGATATATAAATATATATGGTTTGTCCTTTGGATATGGAACCTAGAGAGATGCTGCCACCATCTGACAGTAAGAATTGTGTTTTAGATATTTAAGCTAGAGTTACCCTCAGTTTAGGTTAAAAACAGGATGCATTAGAAGAGGCAGTCAACCACAGCATTTTTATATTAAACTGTCTATGAAGACTTTCTTTTACATTCTGTTTAAATATCAAGGTGACACAATAGCAAAAAAACAAAGGGAAAAAACTACCGATTCAACCCTCAATGTTGAAAATATTCCTGTGAATACATAATAACACAACACAAATGACTCCTCCTGGCTGGTGACTACATATGGGGGGGCAAACTTTACAGAAAATAAACAACTGGGTGTATTGTAATGTAATTGTACTGTATTGACTGCTTCTTTGTTTTAAAAGAAAAACTTTTGTTTTTCAACCAGATTTTCACAATTGCACTAAAAGCATAAAAGTATCCAAGCTATCCACAGTCTGTAACTATTTAGAGAAGGACAAAACACATATTTAAGATGTTCTCCTTGTTTCCCAGATTTACTTAAGTCCTCACTTCACAGAATAGTTCCTTGAAAGTCTAAAGGGACTTTTCAAAAAGCTCCAATTTTTGACAGGCAGAAGTTTTCCCAAGGGCAGAAGCGCTTACCAGATCAAGGCCTTCTCTGTAATATAGGAATCTGACAATTGCTGATATGCTTTCAGAATCAGTCAGCAAACACAAGGCATTTCTATGTCTCTTTGTGGTGTGCTTTCTACAATATAGGCTCCAATCTATACTACCTCCTCGATACAGTATTCCTGAAAACCAAACCAAGCCTCTGTTTGGGGCTATAAAATTGTCCCTAATCTAAACTTAATGCTGCCAAACACCCTGTTGTAGTTAAACATTGTAATTAGTGAAACAACCACAGTATTTCAATAACCGTATTAACTGCTGTAAATGCAATTGATTTTTACTGTCAAAAAATTACTTTTGTTGCAACGCATTATTACTCTGATTCTGTATAGGTTTGCAGGAATTTACTCCCACTCGTACAGAAGTAGTGAAACCTATTGTGGAACAATGCCTGTGACAGCTAAAAGGAAGGATGGCCAACTACAAAGGGGATATTGACTTGGATCTCTAAACTACAGCAACCTTGCTCTCATTGCCCATTAAATTCTGCATGCTGATGCTTTTGAGAAAACAAAAGGTAAAAGTAATGTGGAATTCAAATGTCATGATTTTCTGGATCAGCTAACCAGTTAAGATCATTGCTGCGTCCAATTATTAAAGTAGATGGGGCAGAAATTTCTGCAAAGGCGACAGACAGCTGTCCTGGGCAATGAACATGACCTTTGGCAAAGTTTCTAATTTAGATTGCCAAAAGTTTCTAATTTAGATTGCCAAAAATTCAGCATCTGTTGCTTATACTTAATATAATATCATAAAGATAAGGTAGCAATAAATGTTATATGAGACAGAAACATATGTAAGTTAATATGTTAGTCCAGTGAAGATTAACAGGAAAAATAACGACATGTGTTAAACCTTAATAATTTATATAAACTAGAGAAGAAATAACCCCTAATGGTCTACGGGAGACAAGCAGTGGCAAAATCTAGCTCTTATTTGGAAGTCACTATACTAAGGAAAGTTAGCCTAGAAAAAAAATCATAAAGCTGAAGCAGAGTGTGTTGATGTCAAAATAAATTATTGATTAAAAATAAAGAACAGACAGTTTCTGGTCTGCTGTTAGTAAAGAAGGAATGAAGTAGAAGAAAGCATTGCTCTGCCCCTCAGAATGGGAATTGTCTCTCAGACTGCAGAATATGGAATAAGTGTCCTACAAAAACAAACACAAAAAAGGCTGGAATGGAGGCTTAGCATTCTTTGGAACTTGAGTCAACCCTGACCTTCTCTTTGTGGGCTTTCTGAGGTTAGGATTTCTTCCAGATGTTAGAAAGAGCTGGCTCTTAGAATCTCCCTCTCCAAGGTCACAGCCCTAACCTCCAACTCCAAAGAGGGGAAACAGACACATACTATGTTCCTTGGGATAGTCTACATATATTCTTCAAAAATGAAAAACAAAATGAGCTTACATATACCTGCAAGCACAATGGATTGACTGGATGATGACTAAGGTAACTCAATACCACAGACTATAAATTAAAGTGAGGGGTGTCTTTGCACATTTTCTTTTGCCTTTTCATGTGAAAAGTCAACCTACCATATTTGTAGTGTTATCACAGGGTTGACCCAAGACATTTCAATCTCTAAAGATGAAAAGCAAATAGCAAACTCCCATAAATCAAGGTACAAAGTATCTAAGATTTGGCACTTGAAGCAGAATTCCCATAGTGGTCAATCCCTAACACTAATTAAATAATGACAAAGCCACTTTCCTTAGCCCCTATAGTCAGGTGATTGGAGGGAGCACCGCACTTTTCCTATGATAGCCTCCTTAATCTGCTGGTGTGGAGTTTCTCAAAGATGACCTTGGAGAAATTGCACAGCAACAGTTACAAAAGCAGGTTTTCAGACCCAGAAATGAATATATTAGAAAGACACTTAAGCTGGCTTTGCCTTAACTCCCTAGAATATAAGAGGGAGAGAAAGAAAAACACAGACAGCTTTCAAGAGCCCATTACTAACGCTTATCTCAATAAAGTATACTTTCAACCATTCTTCAAGAATCTGTTTCTTGACCTGATTTACCTGGAAGATATTTTCCTGAGGGACTGGAAACACATGTATGCAGCTAACTAAAAATACTGCAGTTTCAATGTTTCTGAAGGCCTTATTTTGCTATACATATATAAAATATTATAAGCCAAGATTTACAATTCAGAATATTTTTTTTTACAAATCCTCACATATTTATTTCTTGAAGATAGTTTTTAAAAATATTAAATTTAATAAATTCATATAGTATTAAATCTAGTAAAATGAGGCTTTACTGGTTTTATTGTGTATTTTTCTGATAACCCCTCTGCTATTAATTTTTATGACAATGAAAGGGATAAGTTAAAACAAGATATTCATTTTTATATACCCCAAGTAAATAATCAAAGAAAATATCATATTTTAAACAATTTGCATAATGTCCATTCAGTCCAGCTGGATTTTTTCTCTTAATTTTCAGCATTGACTTAAAAAATACGATATTACGATTAATCATACAAGAGCCATATTGTTGCACTGGTGCAGTGGTTAGAATGCAGTATTGCAGTTTAACTCTGCCCACTGCCAGGAGTTCGATCCTGACCGGCTCAAGGTTGATTCAACCTTCCATCCTTCCGAGGTCAGTAAAATGAGGACCCAGATTATTGGGAGCAATATGCTGACTGTAAGTAAACTGCTCAGAGAGGGCTGCAAAGCACTGTGAAGCAGTATGTAAATCTAAGTGCTATTGCTATTATGCTATTATGAAAAAACAGTAACTTTCCTTAGTGTCAGGCCTAGAAGCTTTATATTAAAATTTATTGTTTTATTCCCAAAAATATAAAAGTAAAGAATGAATAGATTTTTATTTTACTATATTCAGGTAGCATATACGGAATGCAATAAAATAGCTTTTTAGTTGTTTTATTTTTACCATATTCAGAAAATCTTGTGTTTCATACAAACCCCCATGAAAATCAGAGGACAGAAAACTGTTCAATCGCTATTACATCTGCCACATATGTTCAGTGACTTCAAGATGAACATTTCAAACAAAACCTATGCTGAGACAATTTTTTCAAATGCTATTCAACGGTATGGTTATCTTGGATTGTAAATGGAAATCTCAAATTCATGAAAACCAGAGATTACTTGTTAGATTGTAACCAAATGATAGTCAGCTAATTATTTTTACCACCCAAATATCACATGCAGAACAGTTCACATTTAATTAAGATGTCCAACAGACATATAGTAGGAAAAAAACGCAGGGACATCTATGTAAAGAGATGGAAAGTTATTCCATCTTTTATTCAGTATATAACACATGCCTAAAACAACCAGAATGTGAAACAACAGAACTATTAATTTTCACTTGCTACTAAGACACAATTAACTGCTGTCTGACCTAAGATGAAAGATCTCTGCATAAACCGTTTCCCCTTAGCACATTCCAGATTTTTTCATTTACTTATGCCCATAAGCTTATGAAAGAAGAATGACATTTACTGAAGCAGCTGATTCAAGAAGGAAATAAAGATACCAACGAAATTTGTAAACTCAATTAGACACCTGGAATTCCTTTTCCAACCAAACAGGTTTGCCTTTCAGCAGATACACTTGTTCACATCAATCAGCATAATGAACATCCATGTCTTTCCATTCATTAGGGATATTTTTCATGCATTATTCATTTTGAAAGTATTTCTGGGGGTGAAAAGAATTATAATAAAACATGTAAGCAGAAGTCGATTATTCCATATTTAGACAATCAATGTCCATCTACTCGGATATCCTCCAGATGTATGGAGACTGTAACTCCCAGAATTCCCATGTACTAAATGTGTAGCACATTGATGAGGAATTCTAGGCACCAGAGTATCAGGCACTGGGCAAGGAAAGACTCTCCTGTGAACTCTGTGGGTTCACACAAAACTAAAGCGTAAAATGATTTCTCTGTGTTTGGAGAATTTTAAGGCTCAGACGAATACGTTATATGAACACAGACTTTTGACAAACCATGCTTGATTATGTCTGTACTAAGCTGTAAACATTGTTTGCTTCTTTTTGCATATTGTGCATGCCCAACAATTTATCCAACAACCATAGTTAAGCAAAATGTGGGTTATTATGAAATGTTCACTATGCTCAGTATCATTACACTTCATCTATGGTATACAGGCTTCCAGCCTGTACATCCTACGTAGTTTCCTTTGTGGAATGGAGAGAAATCACTTCAGAAGGAAATGAACCCCGGACAGAATTTCATCCATTTTATTCCAGTTTAATATAAATACTACAATTATATGGATCCTTTTCACAAATCCATTATGTCAAAAATTACTTTAATCCTAACACATATTTAGTTGGATGTAAGTTCTACTGAATACAATAGGACTTTTTCCAAACAATCTTTATTTTTTCATTTTAATGCAGACATCCTCATGAGACAAAAGGTACTGAATACAAATTTTGTATGCTGAAGGTGGCAGACAGACTAATCAAAGACAGGAAGCCCCTTGCTATCTGGGAAACAAACATCTAAGCATTGCAAAGACCAAAGATAAGAGATAAGCACAGTATGAAAAAGATTTCATAGGAGATAAACCCATTTCCATCAAACTTCAAAAAAAATCACTGGAAGCCCAGAAATGGGAGAAGGAAAACCCCCAAATCTACCGAGAGAAAATCTGGAGTGATGCGGGGTCTTATGGAGGAGAACACTACAGAAACACTCCATGCTGTAACATTTTATTATTGATAATATAAGATTTTAAAAATTCACAATTGCTGTAGAAAATATTTTGAAGACTGGGCAGTTTTCTTCTACTTATGATACCAAACAATATTCCATTCAAATACACTAATTGCATATGCGTAGGGTTATTTCCAAACAAATTGGTTAACTGTTGACAATTAATACATTTTAAACTGTTAATTATGGTATTAATTTCCTGAATGAAATAAGTAAGCCATTTCTATATATATTTTGTTAACAATCAAGACCATGTTAGAAGTCCATGTCCTCCAGATGATTTGGGACTACATTTCCCAGAATTCCCTGGTAGCAAGAGTACAGCACATTAATGAGGAATTCTAGGCGCTGAAATAGGGGTGTCAAACTGCGGCCCGTGGGCCAGATGTGTCACGTGCAGGCCACGCCCACCCCAGTTCAGCGAATGGGAAAAATGTTGCAAAACATCACGTGCCGGCAACATGATGCAGTGAGTTTGACACCCATGCACTGGAATATCAGACACCGGAAGACAAAAAAGGGCTGTTCTATCCATCATGGTTCACACAACACTAAACTATAAAATACTTTGTTTGGGTTAGAGAATTTAAGGCTCAGAAGAATACAGTAAAATAAATGTAAAATATAAAAAATTAAGAATGGTTCATCAAAATTTCAAAAACGTGTTTCCAAAGTTCTTTTAATGGTTCCTAACGATTTCCTCCTTTTCTTCTAGAAGTTTTTGATGATGGATGTCACTATTTTAATCTCCACAGTAGGCTAATTTGCTTCTATTGAATTCCCAGGAAAAGTTGCTTACAGAATCAAAAATTTGGGTTCTATTTTATAGGAATAAGAGCAGAATAATAACCAATGGCAATACTGATTTACAATCTGATTAAAACTAACCTGCCGCTATATTTTGATTCCAAGAAAACAAAATAAAAAGCATGGTATACCAAGAATCCAGATAAAACCACAGGGCATTTAAGTGACATGATGGATAAAGAATCATTTATTCAGCAGAAAGATGAGAAACATGTAGAATGTGGGGTCCTTTAGACAATTAGCTCTCCTCAAATGATATCCACAAAACTGGATTATCAGTCTTCATTAGAGATCCTTCTATTCCCCATCCAGAAGAGTCACCCTCTCAGAAAGGTTTACTCTGTCATGGTTCAGGTCAAGACTTCTATATAGACTGCCAATCTATATTGATCAATAATTTCTATAGCAAATGTTACTCTACAGATCCTTACATTTTAAACTACTTTTTGCAAGAATATTATGACTAAAATAAAACCAAGAGCACTTGAAAAATTATACCATTATATAGATCTACCTGAATCCAAATTAAATATTCTAACTTTTGCATGAAGTTTTTAACAGAATGGGATGTTGTTTTTCCAGACTGAACTTTTTTCCAGTCTGCTACACAACTGGATGCAAGCATTTTCCAAACAGTGTTCTTATTTTTCCACAGGATTCTAGAGCTAGATATCTCCTTGTTCACACTGCTTAAATCAAGTTAAATTAGATAACTTGATTAGATATCTCAAGATGAGACATAATATTTTGTTCATTAGCAACCTTTCATAATCTGTTTCTTTTGAAGAGCCTCAGTGATAAACTGATGCCTTAATTATTAAATATAATAACACTGTGATATTTAAATTATAACCACTGGCAATACATGGACCATGCATGATATACAGACACAATGAATTATGTTTTATTTCACTTTTTAAAAATGCTGTTAGAAAGATAATCTGAAAAGCATGTTTTCCATAAAAAAAACAGAAAACATAAAAGCAGGGAAAACAAAAGTACTATACATCAAACTGGAAAATTGCAACACCCTGTTTTTGTTTAAAAAAAAAGGCAAAATAAAAAGCAAGAAATAAAACCACTCAAAAACCTATACCTGAAAATAATATCAACTAATCTTGCTTGACACATACAATATAAACGTTAGTTTTGATACAAAGCCACAGCAACTGCTCTGGGATCTCTGCCAAAGCTGAGTTCCTCCATCTGATATAATAAAATGATTTTTGTGTACTATTTACAATTCTAGTGATTTTGGTCCAGTTTAATGAACACCAGGCAATAACATGTGTCCTTGGTTAGAAAAAGAAAGACAAACTGTGCATATTTCTCCAGGATCATGTACTGTAAACTACTTGCAATACTGCTTTCCAAATATGAAACCCTTTTGGGATTTATAATAAACAATAGTAATTTCAAAGGTGTTAAATCTTCAGCAATGCAATAGTGAGTCTTGTTCACATTGCCGCTAAATTTTAAGCCCAGAAGAGAAACACATTCACACTTCTGAAGCTTACAGTTCTATGAGATTTAACAGTCATGATGATTCTTCAAGATATGCACAGCTGCCAATGGGGAGAAACAGTCATTATGAGTTGGATCCAAAACAGGTTTCCACAAATTGATATACTGAAGTTGAGATGAGAATTATGACCATCTTACATTCATTTGATTCAGTGAGACTTAGTTGTCTTAAAATCTTGCTCACATCAAACCTTATCCATACTTACTACAGGTGGTCCTCAATTTACAACCATTTGTTTAGTAACCATTCAAAGTTACGGCACTGAAAAAGTGACTTATGACCATTTTTCACACTTACGACTGTTGCAGCATCCCATGGTCACATGATCGAAATGTGGATGCTTGGTAAATGGTTCATATTTATGAGAGTCCTAGGATCATATGATCACATTTTGCAACCTTCTGACAAGCGAAGTCATTGGGGAAGCCAGATTCACTTAACAACCGTGTTACTAATTTAACAACTGCAGGATTCACTTAGCAACTGTGCCAAGAAAGGTCGTAAAACGGGGCAAAACTCAGTTAACAATTGTCTCACTTAGTAATAGAAATGTGGGCTCAATTGTGGTCATAAGTCTAGGACTACTGTACTTTTCCTCTGACTTGGCAAACGCAATGCAAGATAAACTATTAACTATTATGTGGGACATTAGAATTTGGCGATTTTTTAGGTGAGAAGTAAAAAGGTGCTGCATCTGCACCCTTTTGCACTCCAAGCATAGTTTCAAAAACATTGTGTAACTTTCTAAGATACAATTAGATTTCTTTAGAAACTCATGCAAGCAGGCCTTAATCTTCTCCTAGGATTTGTTAACATGCCAACATTATTTCAATTAATGTCACGGGAGAACTAACCAAAAGCATTTGATCCACCAAGTTTCACTTTTCATTGTGATGGAATATAAATGCAATAAAGAAATAAAATATACCTGCCCAGCATTTTTTAAGCTGGTATATAGCAGTATGTAAAAATGATGAGCTATAATTTTAAGATTAGGTGATCAGGACACAATTATTTTGTTTTTATTAGTTACTTTAGTAGAAAATGTTGACTTCTGTGCCTGTATAAAATTTTATCTTAGTCTATTTAAGATTAAGAACAATGTGACACTTATGCTTTCAACTATGCTTCTTAGTAACAGATATTATACCTGCTTATACTTGTTTTTTTTAATGGAAAACGTTACCATAATTACTACTTGCTAGTACTGATTTTGCATAAACACTCCAGATTGGTTTTATAACTATGCAATGTCAGGCGTACCTAGACAGAACAAAATCTTACTGAGTACTGAGTACAAAGACTTGTTCCCAAAATCATAGCCCATTTAAAATAATTATTTTAAATTTACAAAATTTTGTAATTAAATACTTCCTAGTGCAAATGTAATGAATTTTTAATACAAATATAAACAACCTTTGGTTGCAATGTACATTTGATTCTTCTTAAAAGTCCAACACTTGGGAATAGCTTTAAGCAATACTTAGATATGCCGTTCAAATGTTGTTCACTAAAAAATTCTTGGATTAAAATAAAGTCATACCCCTTATATTTTATAGTTGAGATTCTATTTAATATTTTTCCATCCTGGCTGAGACTTCTAGTTGTCATCCCAACACAAGAAGCACCAGATGATGGAAACTGCACCCCTGTAACCAAAGGTTATGACTATGCCATTTCTTCAGCGTGCTAAGGAAATCAGGAACACCCTGTGGTAATATGCATTATTTACATCATGGATGACATTCTCTTCCCTTCCATTTTTAGGGCTAGACAACATGACAGGCTCTGCACTGTCCTTAGGCTATAATTAGATCAATTGGATAGATGAAGTTTGAATTTACTATCATGGAATTAATGTTTAGTTCCTACAAGGCAAAGATCAGCTATATACTATGGGAACTATATTTAATTTGGAAAGTGATTGGAAGAACATGAAATTAGGGGTCTTTTCTGTATTAGGTATTATAATATTATGGCAGGTGGATAAGCTTTTTACATTCTTAATTATTTCCACCTTGTCATTTGGGCAGCATACAATATATTATTATTATTATTGGTTTGTCCCACAGCTATCCGGATGTTTAGAATGGATTTGGAATTATTATATTTATCTATGTTTCACCAATTTAAACACTGTGATCTGAGGATATGTGTGCGTGTGACACAGCACCTTTTAAAATAATGGAGATTTACTGAAACATCTCATCAGCAACGTGTTGTGACAGATGGGTGAATTGTTGCAAATAACCAAATCAATTAAACTGGAAACCAAATGACAAAAACTTGGCTTTCCAGACATTCAGTCAACCATTTTTCAAGGCAAGTAGTTTTCTCAAGGTTCCCTGTGGGAATCAACTATATGCAAGCAGACTTTTTTTTTTTGGTTGGTTGGTTGGTTCACACCGTAAATAATAGGTTGGGTAACCAGGCACATACTGTCCACAATACTTCTAAGCACCTTTTATACTGAATTCAATAGGATCTAGTTCACAATAAGTGTGCTTATGTTACTTGTTACTTTGGAACGTTGTCAAGAAGAAAAAATGAAAAGAAAAATGTCTAGATGAAATTCTGATCAAGAGTTCCACCTGTAACCCTAAAAAATGAAGCTTTTAAAAAGCTTAATTTTATATTCTGTAGACTAAGTCACTGACAGAAAAAGAGCTTTAGAAATTCTGGTTCATTCAGTCACTAGCAGAAGGAGACAGGCTTTTGAGTACGATTATGACTTTGTTCAAACATTTAAGTAACACAATTCAACACAACACTACTTCTTTGCTTTGAAAAATACTTTATGAATAAAGTTTGATATAAGAGGGAAAATACTAGTATGGCTACTACAGCAGGTCTTTCTGTTACATCAGTGTGATCATTGTAATAAATTTAATAAATTATTATTAACCTTTCTTAAGCATCTCTGAGTGTTCTCTGTCAGTAATCCTAAACACATTTATTAAGCGGTACTTATTCTGAGTAAACACCCATTGGTTCAGGTTAATAAAAATTTGAAGTGGTATAAGAGTTACATTAAAGCAAACTTCAAACACCAAGAAAAATTAACTCTTGTGCACAAACATTCTGCAGTATCAATTAATTTATTAATTACTATGCATTTTGTTTATGTATTCAGTTGTGCAGTGGACTCTATTGGAATATATGTGCATAAATTAAAAAGGTAATAAAGTTAATCCCGCAAGACAAGCTAAAGCAGCTTGATAAAACACTTGATATCTGAGCACAATGAGCAAACTCAAGTTTAGTTGAAGCAGACTTCAGCACCAGCAAACTTTTGCAAATTTATTACAGGGCTGGTATTACAATTGCTCAAGAACTACTTTTAAAAAACCCAAACAAAAGAAATACTCTGCATATAGGCAGATTTGTCGTTTGTATAATCTTACTAAACTTAACTTCACAAATTGTACATTCATTCATTAGCGTATGCAACACTTAAAATATAAAAAGTTGTTAAACTGACTTAGACATCACAATGGATTTTACTTATATGATAAAAGTTAAGTTCAAGGTTTTAAAAGATAAGAGAGAGAAAAGAGAAAGGCTGAAATGGCCCTCTATGTGGCACTTTAAGATCACCAATTCCAGAAGCAATAGTAAATGAATGAAATAAAGCCCTTGAGTCAAACATTCAACGCCTTTAAAAAAAAAAAAAAGCTCTTACCTTGGACCTTTCCTTGACATAGTATTTACCCAATCTACTGCCACAAAACATCACCAGCCTATCTACCAGCGACAGGAGAAAGTTGATGGCCTCGCATCCTTCCTCGGTGCCTGCGATCCACTTTATCTGGTCTCCTCGCAAGTGTCTCTTGGAGATGCCCTGGCGCTGGCCGGCCAGTTGGCCATCCTGCAACTCCCCTCTATAATGCATCTGTTTCACACATTCCAAGACGCAGTCCCCTATTATCTCGCCCAAGAAATTGTCCAAATAGCAAAAGCCAATATCGCGCAAACAAGGTACAATGTAGTCCAGGGCGATTTTCTCTAAGTCTAATCTCATAATATCGCCCAAGGGCATTTCAGTAACGCGACTAATTTCTCACCTCTAAATAATGTCCACAGCAATCGAGCATTGCATTGGTCCCCAAAAGCGTGTATCGGTTATTCTAACAAAACGAATCGGCCGCTCGCTTAAAGCATGTCTGAACCCTTAGATGTCGGGATGGAGAACGCAACCAGACAGGAGTTGATCTGTCAGGGAAGCAACGAAGCGGAGCGCTCAAAAAGTTTTGCTGAAGTAATACTCGGTCTTCCGTGCAGCCAGCGGTTACCGTCTCAGCTCCTCGCCACTCCTGGCGACCCAAGCAAGGCTGGAGAATGGAATGAAGGGCGACTCCACCACTCCCCACCCTCTCGGGGGCTGCCTTCCACCACCTACTGTAAGAGTAGCACCTTGGCCGACAGACAATTGCAGAAACTCTTTGCTATCAGTGTAGATCAGTGTGAGAAATGAACAACCCTCCCCCTTTGGCTGATACGATCACTCCCCCTTTTGGGGAGCCACGTCCGGCAAACTCCTTTCCAATTTATTTACCAAGGCAAGCAGATGGGCCCCCTCTCTGATTAATACGTCTGCTACGTGCAGGATGTGTTCCCAACTTCTGCAGCCAGCGGCACGTGGGTGGAGCCCCGGCCCAGAAACAATCTCTGCGGCGCGCGCCCACACATCAACCAAAGGGAGCGTGGACGCAGCCAATCAACGAAGAGACACGAGGTGTGGCTTCGGACGGCGCTTCCAGCCCCCCCCCCCAAATTCACGGCTGGAATTGGCGCGTGGGGGGAGGGGAGTCGAAGAGCCGCGTGGCTGTAGGGGCGTGATCTGGGGCTTGCCAGCCTGAAGACCACACTCCGAGGGGGCGTGGTCTCCGCCATTGAGGAATTCTGCCCCAGCATGTACGCTTCTAGTACGGGTCACATACTACTACAGGCCAATGTAAACAAACGGGAGCGAAAGGGTGTCAGCGCGCAAGTGACAAGGGAGTTTCTTTTGGCAACTGAACCTAACCGAGAGGGGTTGAGTTTACAAGTGCTCAGCATTTTTCCCCCGGAAGGCGTCTTCCCCTTTTTTTTCCCACACCTGACTTTCTGCAGACAAAGCCTTTCAGACGAACAACTGTTTTATAAGCGACGTTTAGTTTCATTTTAACGTTTTAAGTGCCCGCGTTGCAGCTGCTGCTGCATCCAAAACGGCGCCTACGATTTTAACCGAATGGATACCGCATCTTATCTATGCCATCTAAAAAAAAAAAAGCAAAACAACCGATTCTTGCTGCATAGCAATATTTAAAAAATCAACAGGATGAAACTTTTGATTAAAAATCTTCGAGATATACTTCCGATGAAGTGTATTTGTATGTTTCCGAAAAAGTGAGATGAAAGACAGAGCGAGAGAGAAAGGCAGGCGAGTTGCTCTTGATGTTGCGATAATACCCTTTCTTGTCCGGTTCGGAAATCAATCACGTGTAACTCGTATTATCTTGTGTGAATTCGATCCTTAAACTTGTAGTTTACAAAGCGAACAGATTAGGGTATTTAAGAGAGAAAAATAATGCCAAGACAAACAAACATACAAGAGTGATCAGAACGGCACAGCTAAGAGTTCAGACTCCAAGTGACAGCGAGATTAGAAACTTTGGGAAAGTTGCCGGTAGTAAGTGAAGAACAAAGTCCTGGATACTGAAACTACTAACCTTGTGTCTTCCTCTAATTTTGTAATGCCCCAGCTTCCCATCAGCGTACATGATGAGCTTATCCATTTTTTTCAGGAGGTAGCCTATGTTCTCACATCCTGGTTCACTGCCCTCTACCCACAAGATCTTGTCCCCGCGGATGGCTTTGTTGCTGCCCAGTTTCTGACTCGCCAGGGCTCCGTCCTGGAATTTGTCACTCAGGTGCAAAGCCAGGACTTCTTGGAAGATTTTCTCGCCTATCCGGGATCCCAGGAAGTGGTCTACCACGCACAAGCCATAGGCGTTCATGCAAGGCACTATATAGTGTAAGACTAGCCTCTGAGCATCTCGGCGGTGCTCTCGCACGGGCGGCCGCTTAGAAGGCGAAGGGCCGGAGGGCAAAGCGCCCTCGACCATTCGCACTTCGCCCGAGTTGCCGGGGGAGAGGAGAGCTCCCAGGGAGCCCCTCGCCGGCCCGTCCGGCTGCTCCTTTCGCCCGGCTCGGTCCCCATCCTCGCTGCTCTCGGGGTGACCGATGAAAATCTTCCTCATGCTTTCTACTGAGTCGCCACTGAGCTCGGTCGGAGGCTGCACGGCTGCTTCCCTGCCCGAGGCCATCTGCAGGCAAGTCAGATCCGTCTGGCGGCCGGCATCGCCTTACCAGGGCGACGGCATGCTGCTGCTGTTGCGTGTGGCCCTGCCCGAGCCGGCCCTGTGCGGGAAATGCCATGTTCCCCGCACACTACCGGATACCAGAGGACAAGCCGCTCGGGAACGTGCACACGTACCAATGGGAGCGAGCGGCACATTGCCCTCCCGCCCCCCGCCTCCCTCGACCCCGCCTCCTTCTCGTGCCGCCTCCTCCCCTGCCATCCCTCGGGGACACGGGCTGGGAACACGCGAGATCCAACGAAGCGCACGAAAAACTCCCGGGCAGTGCTGGACGTGCAAGGGAGAGGAGGGGAGTCTGGGATTGGGACGTGCCCTCTCTTGTTGGGAACGGCCGACGTGAGTCACCCAAAAAACTGGAAAGTTCGCTGGAGCGATCTTTTTCCGTTCACCTGGATGCACCCGGTCTTTCTCCGGGGGGGGGGATTCCCCCAGACCCTCACTCCTTTCATCTTGTCCCAAGCCGGAGATCGTGAAAATGGTGGCTGCCCGCGAGTAGTTCCATCTGCTTGTTGGATAGAGCAATAATACCGGGACTATAGCAGCGCAAACATTTCACGCAGTAAATATTTTACCAAGGGCAAGAATTTGCAGTCCCAGGAAGGCCTTAGCTTAGGAGATAACAGGAGCATGCATCTTCGCATGACTGGGTTCCATTACAATCCAGTTTACCAGGGTAGATAAATTCCTGTGGCTGGTGCCCAGTTTGAGAGATCAGGTTTGGTGTAATAGTTGAGGCAGCAAGCTAGAAATAGGAAGACTATACAAGGCTTCTAGTCCTGGCTTAGGGTGAAACTAGCTGGGTGATCTTGGACCAGTTATTCCCTCTCAGCCCTAGGAAGCAGACAATGGCAAACCAGTTTGGAAAAACTTGAAAAACTACAGAGACTTGTCCAGGCAGTCATCAGGAGTCAACACTAACTTGAAGACAGACATAAAAACACACAAAGCCAAGCCACCCAGTTTAGTTTGCATCCAGTACACTCCCAGTCAATCCCTGTATCAAGATCAGACCAAATACACATGCCATTCAGTTCACATAGCATAAAAATACAGCTTGCAGTTTCTTTTGGAAATATTGGCAAACATTAAAAACGGGACTGGGAAAACGGGACTAAAGGCAGGTGGGATTTCTGTATTTACAGTAGATCTTTGAGATCTTAATACGAACTCTGGGTCTGGGTCTGATAGTGTGTCAGCAGTTCCTTCTGAACCTCGCTCTTATCATATTCTTCAGAATCATTTTTAGAAACCTGACTGCACACCACTCTGAATTAATTGTCAAGTTCAACCTCAGAATTATTTCAGATATCAGCAGTCTAATTCTTTTTCATCCAAGTTATCTTGGCTTGCGCTTCTAGCAAGATTTTTTTTTGGTCCCAAGGTCACTGCCACTTTCAACAATTTATGCTAAGGTGACTCAATTAGGATGTTTTAAGCCTTAATGAATATCCATTGTGTACAATTCCTAAGTGCTGGTTCAGCTGTCTGCTTAACAATGAACTTAAAAATACATGGAGATGGTTTTGTGAATGTGAAGCTTTGGGGTGCTCTGGTTTCCTGGTGAGCCCATATTTATTTGCTACCCTTTTAAGTATCTTTAGCATGTGTCTAGTGTGCAAGAACAAAGATGGGGCTGATACCTGTTCTTCAGAAAAGAAGCTATTTCTTTGTCTAATAATAGTTGGTAAAACTTATAAATGCTGTTTTGAAATGAGCCTCAACAGCAGACCTCACTCTTTTATGCCATTGGGATACCTTAATTTTAATTTTTAATAGCATAAATAGCTATTTCCAATTATTAATGTGGGTACAAGAGAGGTACAAAAGTACTTCCTTAAGAGTCTTCCTCATTGATAGCATTGTAGAAAATATATCAGACCAAAGAAGGCGAAGAACTGCTTTCTGTCATCCCAGAGGTCAGGAGACAGAGTAATTAAATTAGCTTGCAGGAAGCCAGATAAACCAGATGAATATGCTTTTATGGAACTTAAACCAACTGGATATCTTTAAGCAGAGGCTGGATGGCCAAGTTCTGTGGAAGCTTTAATTTAGATCTCAATGTTGGATGCCTGCCTGCAAGGGACAGGACTTTAATATCCCTGTCTGTTGTCCTAATTTTTTATGGAAATAGTCATACTTTAAGATGTTATTTTAGTTAGTCTGAGTAAAAGGATAAAAGATGGGGAATAGAAGATGTGGAATACCCAAAACAAAGGAAGGCTGGTTCCTATGATTCCTGCAATGAATGGTTGGCCTTGAGGTTCAAGGGCAGGCTTAAGACTCAAGTGATCATCCCTGATTACATCAACTGATCACTTGTTTCCTCTGGATTTTTCTGCCTGCTTGTATAATCTCTCTCTTAATCATGTAGAAGAAGCTAGTGAGATGAAACTGCCCCTTAGAAAGAGGAAACTATCGCCTTTGGTTTCTCGCTTGAGCTCTTGGAGTGTGGAGAATTACAGTCTCCACCAATACACCATTCAGTTGGAGGGCAAATAGTAGCTAACACCAGGGGCTATTGTTTTTCATTTCCAAGCATTCTTCACTGCCCTGGAAGTTAATGAGTGTAGGTTGCACTTTCTGGATAGCAGCGTTAGGGGCCCAATTGCCTTGTCTATGATATCCATGGTTTGTGAACCAAAAACAAAAAGGAGGAGCTACAATTGTTTCCTCATGTTTGCACATTCCTGCCCAGCTTCAGAAGCCATGAAATTGAAAGAGCACCTTTATATATGAGAGCTACTTTGGTATAGGCATCAGGTTAGAACCCAGGAGACCATGAGTTCTAGTCCTACCTTAAACATAAAGACAGCTAGGTGATTTTGGATCAGTCACTCTCTCTCACCCTGGGAAGGAGGCATCTGCAAAGCACTTCCGAAATCTTGCCAAGAAAATTGGAAGGACTTATCCAGGTAGTCACTAGGAATCAACACTGATTACAGAGCACCCAAACAATATAAACAACAACAACCCACCTGTTGTAACTAAAGGAATAATCAAAGTGCTTTTATTATTGAATAGCTGGAGTGCAAATCTTTATTCTTATTAGAACTTAATGTGGAACAAATTGCACACTCATTTTCATACAGTTTACAGTATATCTGGGAGTACAGCCCTAAAGTTCTACCACTTTCTCTATGGATTTTGCTGTAGCACTGCAGTGAAACTGCTAGTTTTATCATTTTTAATCTAAAATCTATTAAAGGTAAATCTTGTTTTTATTGTACATGGAGCCACAAGGCTCAAATATTTAGAAAGACTATTTCTTTAACAGTTGTTACTTTTCAAATACCTTTTAGATTATATGTTCTGCTTACCTTACAGGATCCTATTATTCTAAATGTTGCTTAAACTAATGTCCAGCATGTGACAGGCATATCACAAAACACTCTGATTAAGTAGCTGTTCTTATGTATAATACAGTAGTATATTCCAAACATGAAAAGAATCAACATTTAATAAGAAAGCTCTACAATTAATAACCCATGTCTTTTATGTAAATTGTTTCAGTTTGGAATCTGAGCAACTGTAGCACAGTAAGTATATTTCCTTGTCTTTAAAGGGGCTTGCTGTGCTTTAGCAACTTGAAGAACAGCTCCAAGCACTGGCACTTAAATTTGAGAAAAGAGATATAGAGATTTTTTATAAATCATTTTTGATTGTGTTAAGATTAGTTTTCTTTTTAAATATGTTATTGTTCAGTGCTAACCCTAACCCTAACCCCCCATTGTACATTTTTTAGGAATTGAACTGAATGCTGTTAGATGTATAGCATGGCATATAAACTCTTTGCTGTGAGATATTCTTACCTCGCCAATGAAATCTAGGTAAACATCTTAGATAGCATATTGAAGTCAAAACTTACTAAAAATAAAGGTTGTTTCATATCATTATTGGTTTGTTTATATTTTTCTTTAAAATTCCATGTCTAAATCACCTATGTATGAGAAAGATTCTCCAGTTACTTTTTAGAAGAGTAAACAAGCTAAATTTATATGGGCCTCCTGACTATATTAATATACTTTAGTACTACTAACTCAGGTACTATCTTGATAATTAAAGCAATATTCCAAAATTAGCAAGTATGGCACAAATGTTTCGGGGTGCTTGCAGTGCAGTCATATAAGATATATAAGGCCATAGATATTTTTTTAACACACGTTCCCTACATTCCAGTGCCTTTTTCCTGCACTGAAAAGAATGTGTGTTGAAACCACTTCCTCTATACGTAGAACATTGCTCTGTTTTCACACTTGGGATGACTGCAGTGGGAAGGCTGCAAATGTAATCCATCCCAGTATTGGGCAAGCATTATATTTACCTGAAAAGGATAAAGGGAGGAGG
>JANHJO010002394.1:23694-34052 GCA_032468235.1 Pseudoxyrhopus heterurus | reverse complement strand
ACCTAGCAGTTCGAAAGCATGTAAAAATGCAAGTAGAAAAATAGGGACCACCTTTGGTGAGAAGGTAACAGCATTCCATGCGCCTTCGGCATTTAGTCATGCTGGCCACATGACCACAGAGACGTCTTCGGACAGAGTGGCTCTTCGGCTTTGAAACGGAGATGAGCACTGTCCCCTAGAATTGGGAATGACTAGGTACGAGGGGAACCTTTACCCTTTAATCATGTATATATTTATGTTTCTGAGTCCCACAGAAATGCTTGCTGAGCATAAGCCTGGTTTAGCTTTCATTTCTTCTCCAGTTAGTTTTTCTATCTGTCTCATCCCATCTCATTCCCCCTTTCTCTTCAATCCCTTCCCAGAACCTATCCCTTGTCTTACTACCTTCCTTTACTTTTTTCATTAAATATGCATTATTTGTTTATTTATTTATACTTTTCTATTAGAAGAAGGGAAGGGAAGGTTTATATTTGGTGGAGGAGATAGTTTGTGTGTGTATGTATGCAGAAGTGAGATCTATTACTTTAATAAATAGAGTGCCTTCCTTTACAGGCAATTAATTGGAGAATGGCTTCTGGCCAGTATGCCTATAACACATAAATATATAATTCACAATGTATATATTTATGATTGGGGGGATCTGCAGCACTGATTCCCTATATATTTGGTAATTTACTACAAATTCAGGGTAAATTTTCATGCCCTTTCAGAATAGGATTTTTTGCTTATAACCATGAAATGGAGATATAAAGGGATAGGAGAAAAAAGATTCGTTGCTATCTGGGAACTGAAACGTTATATGACATTTTCAGAGGCCCTCCACTTGATGTTTCCTTGGTGTGTGAAAGATTATGAAACCATAATCTATTGAAACATGGCTTTAGTAGAGCAGCTAGTTTCTCATATGGTTTCTTCATGTAAATAGCATGTCCACTTTTTAGGAAATTTTGCTTAAACATTCTGTACGTTATTCTAAACATACATTATACTATACATATAAAGTATGAACATCGTTGCTGGTTCTAGCAGGATCACCAGTGATTAGTGTATGATCACCAGTCATCTTCTGCAGCTAAAGAAGTGAGTCATTTGCAATTTGAAATTACTTCAACCCAAATCGAATATTGCAACTGCTCCATTTTACTACAATGGGCACCATGCATTTGCTTTTTGATGCAGAACTAATCCAATAAACTAATGAGTGGAACAGATGTTCCAGACTTTTAGGACAGGTGTAATCTTATGAACCATTTTGCCCTTTCTTTCCCAGGAGAAAAGAAAGCCTGGGCTGATAGCCAGGAATCTGTATTGTTTCCTCCAGGCGCATGCTGTGCCACTTTCTATCTTCATTTCTTCCTTTATCATTAGTGTTGGTGTGGGAGTTCATTTTTCGTCAGGAAGCAATTCCAGCTTAGTTTATTTAGGATTATATGTAGTTAATGGAGATTAATGGAGGCAATTCAATCTTTCCATGCTAAGTTCATAGTTACGGTTTTCAGCTGCACAAACATTTTGTAAAAAAAAGGAAGGCTATATGAAATATCAGTTGAAAAAGAGAATAATTACACCTTAATTAATGTTTACTGAATTTCTATTAGGAATTGAGAAAAAATAACTTCATTTTTTCTTCATTTGAAAAGTTCTACATTCATTGAAAATAGTACCTTGATATGAAGCATGGTATTTATTTATGAAAAATAAATCAATATTTATTTGGCCTGTGTGTGTATGACTGTGAGTGCATTCATTCCTTTGTAAGCAAGATATATACAAGGAACAAGAAAAATCATGTATCCCATCCATCCATCCATTTTAACCAGTTCTAGGCCTATCATACAACTCTGGGCAGCTTACAATAATTAAAAACAAATGAAACTATAAAACAAAAGTAAAATATAATCGCAGCAACACCCAATAAATTAAGATGTCAAAACCTGCTAAATAGAAGATGGAAAAGTAATATTGTAGACAGTTTATTGTTAAGCAAGAGAGGGATTATCTTCAGTTTGGAAATATGGCTGTTCTATAAAAGTGATATATATATATAAGAGGTGTGAAATGGAACATACTTTGCTACTCAGTTATGTAGGATAGACAGATTTTATTTGAAAATAAGTTAGATCTCAAATCATAAATAGTTTTACTCAAGTTTTTGAACTGTATTCATCTAGTACAATGACCAGAAAAGCATTTTTGCCTTACTGAATAAATTTTTGCCAGTCACCTCACATGCCATGAGATTCTGCCCCCTTTAAACCTTCTGAATTCTTTTCAAAGGCAGCCGCAAGAAAAATATTTTGCAGCAGTTCAAACACAAGAAGATGAGAACATGAATGACTATAGTCAGCATATCCAATTCTAGGAAGGATCATATTTGGTCATCAGGCAAAACTAGGCAAAGGTTCTTCTAGACATGGTTTCTACCTCTTATTATGCAAAAGACATGAGGGCAAGACAACCTCCAGATCATAGATCTTCTACTTCTGAAGAAGCACAAGAGATCTAGATGGAATTTCAAAAGAGCAGGTGATTTCTGAATAAGCAGGCATTTGATCTGAAGTTCATCCTTAACTTGTTTGGACCATAGAAATACAGATGCTACCAAGCATATAGTTGTGTACTGTCAACCCAGCTTATTTTACCATTCCTTTGGCAACATTCATGCATTATGCTTGGATGTCTTGAAGGGACGGATACAAACTGACCTGGAACAGAATTTGGAAGTGAATGTAGATGAATGTGCCTTTTTTAACTGCCTGGTTACATCTTGCTATATGATAAACCTAAATTATATTTTGTAGATTATAAATAAAAGATCTTTGCCTTAAAAGGCATAAAGGAAGTATTTTAAGCATATGAATAAATATGTAGGTAAAAAATTCAGTATATATTTGTTTTATGTTTTAATTTTTTTAGCTATCCATAGATTGGTTTAAATATATACGATAAATAAATAGATAAATATATGCAAACATATATTTAACATTACAATAAAGGCAGAAGCCTATCTGGATTGGAATAGTTTTGTATAGTAAAATGTTTTGGTGAAATGCCATCGCTTGTTTCCTATTTTAAATAGAACACAAAAAGCTGAACAAATGTATTTGTTATGATATTTACATATTTCTTTGTATTTTTGTAGGTATTGCTTATTTACAATAAGAAAAAATATCCATTTTAAGGTGTGTGGTTTTTTTTAACTTTGCATCATTATCATTATATTATGCTGTGCTTTATATTCCTGGAACATTTATATATTGGTGCTTTCTCTTTGGAATATAGCTAAAATATATAGCCTCCACACACTGCATATTTTAAAGGATTAACAATGATAATTCATTCACAACCTGTGGTATGTTTGCATATTTTACTGACTTATTTACATCATAGTGAAATTGTTGAAATGGAGCCAATTTTGTCACTTTCTCCCATCTCCATCCCAAATATCTCTGGAATTGGTAGCATTTTAATACTTCATATTAATTAAATAAGAGCTTCTGCTTTTAACAAATGCTTATTTGTTAGTATTTGCTACTATTAAAGAGAGCTTTGAAATATCTCCCACTATATTCACATGGCAGGTGAAAAAGTTATTTGAAAAACAAATTCTTTAAAATTCTAGTCTGCAGTGAGAATGTGTTATCAGATCCAAGGACAAGTCAGAACATTTATCAGTCATAGCTTAGAAAAGCATGTATTTTTATTTAATTGTATTTATTCAAACTAGATATGGTCATAGATACTTCCTGGATATTTTTATTTGTTTGAAAAATTTTATTTTCCTTTATACCATTAAATTTAAGATAGGGAAACAATATAGAATAATACTGTAAATCAAATACGTTATTTACCATTTGATCTAAAATTTTGGTCCAAATGCAGCTGTGTAAACAGTGGAGTGAATCATTATGCCTTGGGGAAGGCCTAAATTCTGAAATGAAGCTAATAGTTATCTTGCAGAAAGCACCAAATACAACTTCAGATAAGGCTGGGAAAGTCTCCTGTATGTAGCATGTGGATATTGCTGAATATTAAGAGCTAAAAGGAGTTCATAGTTGCTTGCTATGAAGCAGTTTTACACGACACTATATGAATGTAGGGTTACCAGTAATCAAAACAGGCAGGGGAAGACACACATAATTGGAAAGAAGGATAAGGAAGACACGCTACTTTCTTGGCATCTTTGACAAACAATTACAATGAAAAATTGCAAATCTAACTTTTTAGGTTTGCATGAATATGAAATGATCTTTTCCAGCCTCAGAAGAACTGGTTGTTTTTTTTTCCAATTGCAGGAATGTGCTAGCACCAGTTTGGAGACAAATGCCTTCAACATATAACTGATTAGGGTCTTGTAAATAGTAGGCAGCAGTGCAAGCAGCTGGAGGGTACTAATCAACTGGGGCTTATTAACTTGCAATTAGTACTTATTAGAAAAGTGCTGGAGGCTGGAGGTACTCAAAAAGCCAAGCAATATTTGATTTTAAGGCTGTGCTGGAGGACATATCATCCTTGTGCCAGATGTCTGATAACTCTACTGAACTACCACCTTTCCCCCCCCCCCCCCATTTGGGGGAAACAATTGGATTTTGCTTCTTGACTGTACTGCATTAGGTTCCACCATACCTGCATCAATTCCAGATCATAGAATCAACCAAGTCTTGATTTAATCATCTTCCCTCCTATCAAAAATAAGTTCACTAAAGGTAAATTTATTTTTCACCTATTTATGCATGACAGGCTTTCCCCATGTTATTGTGGATTTGTTACTGGAGGTGATCTATTTTTCTGGAGGTTGTGTTCATGAAAACAGCAAACCCTGAAACATATAATATACTGTAGTTATTAGCTCTAACATTATGTAGCTCTTTTTATCAAGTCATAATTTGAATATTTATTAATGGAGCCTAACACATAATTGTCCAATTTATAAAGAAATGAATGGCTCTCTAATAGAAACATTTTCATTAGAATCTTTCATGCATGGTATTGCAGAGGGAGAAAAAGATACAGTACATAGCAGATTGTCACTCATTTTTTTTGCTCTTCTGACTTTCAGTGGTTATGGGAGCACATGGAGAAAGTTTTGTACTCATTTCTGAGAGACATAATTAGCTAGTTGTATGATTGAAAGGACCAGAAACCTACCTTCATCCCAATATTTTCTTAAGCAACCTACTAATGACAGCTTGTCAATGTTCCATATGTAGTTGGGCTTTTTCAGCTCATCAGAAAAGTCCCATTTAGACCAAAGAGGTTCAGCATGATTCAATCCCAAATTGTGGCCATTACGTTTTCAAATATAATAAATGATGGTTATAAAGTTTACATACTGGTCAACATTTTAATGAAAATAAGATACATTTTGCATGCCTGAATGCCACAGTGCATTTATAGTAGTTAAGTGTTTGTGAATATTTACAATGGCTAATTAGCAATAGTTATGTATTGGCTTATATACAAAATTGTTTACTTATACCCAATTATTGCTTTAATACTTTTAAATCTGTGTAGTATTAATCTGAATAAAATATTCACCCATTTAAGATTAATGCTGCATGGTATTATGTGATGCTAATCCATTATATTATTTGGAGAAAAGTGTTGTAATCTAAATAATTTTATTGATTACTTTTATGCTAATTTGGGTACTCTCTTGAAATTGGATAAAATACCATCACTCACAAATATTTAATTTTATCCTCCATGTGTCTGGGATTGAAATCAGGCTTCTATCCTGTTACTTATGTGTTTATTTTTCTATATTAGTTCTACTTTTCATGCTTCATAATTCAGCATTGAAGTTGGCGAGTTGAGGAAATATGTCTTTGATATGGCTGCAGCAACATGCAATGGTTTGTTTACATGCTATTTTCTTGAGCTGTTTGCTTATTTATTACAAATATTTACATATCATTTCATCCCAAAACTCTGGATAGTTTCCAAAGTCACACTTAATACAAAACATAATATCCAGAGTCTACCAAGCCAAAAACAAAGATAGAACTTTTTTCAAGTGGCCTACTAAATACTGATTGCTAGTTTCTGAATGACCTTCTGATGGATCCTGTGTTTTTCTAAAACATTGGATAATAAATCTGGAATGGTCTTTCATGGTCAAAATATAGTAATTACCCTTCTTCATGGCTTCTTAACAATAGAATAAAAAGTACCTTAATGAATGAAACTGACAGGATATTATTCTGCTGTCCCCATCCTCAGACTTTTCCAGTATGAATGACTAGGCTTACTTGGGGTTATAAGGGTATTGTTTCAAATATATAGAAGCATATGTTTGGAAAAGACTTCTATAGAAATGTCCTTACAATTTTTTAGTAGCACTGTACTAATAAAATGAATGGGAATTATCTTAATTCCACTTGTATTGTTGCCTGTATAGCTACAAAGGTTTTGAAAGAGACAATTATGTAGAAACCAACATTAAGTGTCTCTTGTATGATCAGAACAGGAAAAAGATAAATGTGGTGGAATTCACCTATTCTGTGACCTAAATAAAAAGTATAAATAAAATATCTGAAGGCAATCATCTATTTTTCATACTTATCTCAAAGGAACTGTAATTGTATCCATAGATGCTTTATGCTTAATTTATATCTATTTGTAGCTTCTATAATTTTATATGGAATTGAATATTTAAAATTAACACATAATTTATATAAATTATTAAGTATTTCCTTTTCATCAAAGTTTTATATAATTTAACCCTTGAAAGCTTCCTTTTCCATTCCATTTTCAACAATTTTTAGTAGTTGCTGCTTTAGTTGGGAAGCCTAAAAATAAGTGATGTAGTTATAAACCTTCCTATGTACTTGTAATGTTGCTTAAGGGAACATTCCATAGTTCAAAGTTAGATTCCTAAGCACTATGAAGGATGCTTGTGAGAATATTACTTCAGAAAAACTAAAGATCTTAACTTACATACAGTTGATCACAGGTGGCAGCAATAATCTAGTTCAAAAGCTTTTATACCAGGTAATTATGTCGTAACCAAGGTTTAACTGATCACTTTCTAGGTTGCCCTCAGGACTCTAGTATCTTTCAGCAAAATTAGGAATAGTGATTGAATCTGAGTTAAATCAAAATCTCGTACTAGATATCTTCAAAAGGGCAGAGACTGATATATCTATATTAGTTAAATACTAAAGCAAATGAATATATTGACATCTACATCACTTGCAGCAGCTTTTCGAAGATATACTGTATATGAAACTATGAATGCTTTAGGTATGGGTGTTTTTTTTGCCTAGGCCAGGGGTATCAAACTGGTGGCCCGCAGGCCGGATGCATCACACGTAAGCCATGCCCACCCTAGCTCCGTGAATAGGGACAATGTCACATGATGGCAATGTGACGTGGCAGGTTTGACATCCATGGACTAAACTATTTAAACATTGGTCAAGATATGTTTGATGAACTTGATTCTGTGCCTAAAAAAACAATATAAATTAAATTAGTTTTAGCCAAATCATCCTTTTCCTTAAACAGACAATGATGGTGTAGCTATAGCAATAGCACTGTATTTATATACCATCTATCAGGGCTTGCAACCCTCTCTAAGCAGTTTACAATGTCAGCATATTGCCCCCAACAATCTGGGTTCTCATTTTACCTACCTCGGAAGGTTGGAAGGCTGAGTCAACCTTGAGCCTGGTGGGATTTGAACTTGCTAAATTGCAGGCAGCTGGCTAATTACAAATACTGCACTCTAATAGTTGCGCCACCAAGGCTCCTAGCTTGCGCCACAAGCTTGAGACTGAGCAGTAGTATTAATCAACTAGCTCTGTGACAGATAAGGTGGCATTGTCCAGCTATTTTAGACTCCCTATCCTGCAATCGCTCACTATCCTGGGAATGAGAGAGAGAAAGTACAAACCATTTCGAGCATTAGATCACTTTTTCAAAGGCTACGACTGGGATGTCAGGCTTACAGGCATCCCTATCTGTTTCTTCCTATTCTTCTCAACAAATGCTACTTCTCTAGGCAACTGTCAAGTGTATTACAGCAATCTTTCTCAACCATGGCAACCTTTAACCTCTGCCTTGCTGGAGAATTCTGGAAGTTGAAGTTCCGTACATGTTAAAGTTGCCACTGTTGAAACGCATTCTTCTACATCTGTCCCAAACACACTGCCTTAGAGTTAGAGTTAACTCCACTGTCGGTGATAATTACTGTAGAAATTTTGAATGGGCAGTGATTCTCAGCCTTTTCTTCACTACGGATCCCCTTTAAATACCTTTTGTGGCCAGATTTAACTCAAGATTTAAAGCACTATCAAATATTCGTGGATCCCCTGTGACAACATTGCAGGCCCCCAGGGGTTCACGGACCACAGGTTGAGAATCATTATCCTAGGTAGCCTCTTAAAGTGGGTAAGGTTTGATGTACTGTTTACGTTTCTTCACCTGGTCTGATCTCTCTGGGAAGAGAGTCCTTTGCCATCTCCCTGGCTTCCCAGATAAATGTGTTTCATGTGCAAATAAGATGAAACCTATCAGAAGGGGTTTCCCCTCCACAAATTCCTAAGTGGAGCTGTTAAGTGCCATTTTCTCTCTTTCTTGCAGCTTTGAACGGCTCCTCCTTCATGCCCTCTGCCAGTACATGGACCTCGTCTCTGCGAGTGAGTAACTACATTCTAATATACATGTGTATTTTTATATTTTTAAGCTTACTTGCTGTTGGTTTACTGCTATCTCTCCCAACCAGTAAGGGCTAGGCCTCAAGGAGCTACCTCCCAGTTTACAATGTATCCTTCCAGGCAGATGGTTTAATCAGGCCATTTTTGAATACCCATTTAAAGGGACAGTGCAAAAATTTAGTAAGAAGATTCTCAAATTCTGGATTAAAATTGTAGCAAAAATACAATAGTTCCAATATAGCTTGGCTATCTAGTGAATGTCCCCATAAATATAAAGAGCGGAATTTCAAAATCAATAAAGCAAAGCGCAATTTCATGGAAGGGTTAAAAACTGGCGCCTTTCATAAATTGGAGATACCATCTTGGAAGCAACTTGACCATCTTCCAAGGTATTTTTAGTTTAGTTTTGAAAATTTACATGCTGTCCTATTGTTTTTATAAATCCTGGGGCAGTTTCTATCAAAGATGCTGGTAGGAAGCAGAGATAAGCGTTCTTTTTTTCACAGCCACAAAAGATGTAGCTATTTAACGGGGTGTGTGATCAATGGGGAATCCACTGAGGAAGGCTATAAAAAGCGTACGTGGGGTATATTTCAAGCTATTGTGGATATTTTGGATCAGACCTGCCTCAAGGGATGCTAGCAGTGAGTGGTAACATTCAAAAGCAGGGACTTTGCAGCAACAGGCCAGATCCAGATTACATTGGCCTCTTTAAAGTTGTGTCCAAGTTTGCATGATATGCTGGACTGCTTATTGGCTGTAGTTATCAGGCTATGCAGGCACTAATGCCGAAAAGAGAGAATCAGATTTACACCAGTTTTAAGAGTTTTATGAAATTTTGCTATGTTGTCCTGCTCAACCATATCCTGCAATATTAAAAAAGGAAGGTAACATAGGTTTAAGTTTTTCTGGTCATCTGCAGATTTTCTGCAGCCAGAGCATATGGATTATTAAGTTGCCGCCTTATGGCCAGTACACAGCAGATAATATTTTAAGATTTCCCCCTCCCTTAGGCACTGTTATTTTTTTTTTCCCACCCCATGTATGGATAATAAAGATAACTCTGTCCCACAACTTGTCTGCAGTGGCTGCAATTTCAACTGAGCCATTGCAGATTTTATGTTTTTTCTACATAAGTTTTTTTTTTTAAAGAACAATTATTCAAGAAAGGTAGAGGGCTGCCAGAAACTGTTACTCTAACCTGCGCAAATGGTTATTGATTGTCTGCTGTAGCTTCACCAGGTAAGTAATTAGCCTGGATTGTAGCAGACTTGGTCACTGTTAGCATGCAAAAGGGCCTTTGAGAATAGAGAAAGGACTTGGCTCTATAAGGATCATCAGGATATCCGCGGGGGGGTGTCAGAATTTGCAAGATGACAGGCAAAGGAACCTGGTCCTTTTATATACACCTATAAAAGAGGTGGAGCTTCTCTTGCAAGGTCACATCCACCATCTTGCAAATTTGGATCTGCCATGTACCTTCACTTCCCCATGCATTATTTTTAGGAAAGGAGCTGGTTAATTCTTGTGGCATCTTCTTCCCATGGCACATTTGCAAAACAAAACAAAGTGTTACAGCAGTATTTATGTGGTGGAATGTATCCTAGATTCCGGGTGGTGCAGCGGCCTAGGGGTGGAGCTCTCACCTCACAATCAGGAGGCTGTGAGTTCGATCCTAGGTAGAGGCAGATATTTCTCTCT
>JANHJO010002393.1:137806-147912 GCA_032468235.1 Pseudoxyrhopus heterurus | reverse complement strand
TCTAGTCCAACCCCCTGCTCAGGCAGGAAACCCTATACCATTTCAGACAAATGGTTGTCCAATCTCTTCTTAAAAACGTCCAGTGTTGGAGAATTCACAACTTCTGGAGGCAAGTTGGTTCACTGGTTAATTGTGCTAACTGTCAGGAAATTTCTTCTTAGTTCTAGATTGCTTCTCTCCTTGATTAGTTCCCACCCATTGCTTCTTGTCCTGCCTTCAGGTGTTTTGGAAAATAGGTTGACCCTCTCTTCTTTGTGGCAGCCCCCCAAATATTGGAACACTGCTGTCATGTCACCCCCAGTCGTTCTTTTCATTAAACTAGACATACCCAATTCGAGCAACAGTTCTTCAAATGTTTTAGCCTCCAGTCCCCTAATCATCTTTGTTGCTCTTCTCTGCACTCTTTCTAGAGTCTCAACATTTTTTTTTACATTGTGGTGACTTTTTAAAGTTAGACTGGGATGCTGGAATATGTGCAAACTTTAAATAGGCTTGACCAACCTATCTCGTAATAGAAGAAAATTATTATCATTTTCATTTTCATACAGTTTAAAAAATGAGGGATGACATCATCTGCAGGTGCTCAGGAGGGGAAGCAGGCTGAGTGCTGGAGGGAGTGTTGCAATGTCCAGTGGACCCTGAGAATATCTGGGAGGAAATGGGACCATTGCAAAAGAAACAGCTCTACCCACCAAAGGTAGAAGAAAGAAAGATACAGAAAACTCTTCCTTAAGTACATTAGGTATCAGTTGATTGGAGAATTTCTTTAATGGGCTTTCAAGGTTCTGTTCTTCAAACTCCTAGTGATAAATATAAATAAATATATTTTCAGAAATCCAAGCAGTTCTTTTTTTTCCTTTCCTTGCTTTGCTTGTTTGGTAGGTTTCTGTCAGAAGATTTCACTGGCTGAAGGTTGGCCATTCTAACTTTAGACAGTGTATACCTGCCCACAGTCACCTTTAAGGGAGATGGGCAGCATAAAAATTTAATAAATAAACCAACCAACCTCTGGAGGACAGCAGGTTGGGAAATGGTCTTGTTGTGAACAACTTGCATCCTAAGCACAGCATCATTCATTCATAAGGCATTGCTATCAACTAGTCCACATGTGTATTGATGCAGCTCTGTGGCATACATAACTCTGCAGAGCAAAAGCATAAAACAAAAAAAATGTAGCAGGGCATTATCTAAAACAGCAATCCTAACTATATATTGTTTTCCAAAGCACCTGAACCAACAGTCCAGAGGCTGAGCTGTATTTACCTAAAGCAGTTATGATCCTGGCACTGTGCCACAAAGGAGAAACCCTGGTTCCACCTTCCTCTGGCTTGTGTGTTTTATGTGCCAATTGAACACACCTCCATAAGTTGTTTATAAAATCTTGCAAAATTCTACTTGTGGTAGGCAAGTTCTACTATTATTATAATCTGATCTCTTCACTCCCTCAGGCCCATTCTTTACTGGGAACAGGAGCGAAGACTTTCAGGAATGGCTCCTCTAAAGAAACCCCCGTTTTTGTATTACAGCCACCTAGAACTAGGCCTAGACTGGGATACAGTCATCCTTACCAGTTGTTTGGCGATAGAGTAGCAAATGGCAGTAGCAACTGTAGAAATATAATTTCCTAAGATTTCTACCTATCTTTACCAGTTGTTTGGGGGTAGAGCAGAAAATAATAGTAGTAACAGTAGTAGTAGAACCAATATTTGCCAAAAACATTTTTTCCATACAGGGCAGATAAGAGATATTGGATATTCCATCGGAATGAAGAAAATGCTTTAACAATCTTAGATACTAGGTTTGTGCAACTAAACCATAGGGGCTTTTTTCAAAGTTTCCAAAGAGCCCACCTGAAGCTGCCCCACCCTCTCAAAGGGTAAATCCAGCTACATAGAGGGCTTCTCCCAGTGCACTTGGTGCACACAGGCAGTATTTTCAACTTTCCTACCAATGCACAGTCGCCTTCAAAACATTCACACAGCCCTATCAGATACTATGGGTAGGAAAGTTGCTCCTCTGATTTATGTACCAAAATGTTTTGGCTCAGTACACACCATACGGAAGTTTCTGAAAACAGCTTGAACTAAGCCCATGAATGTGGGCACTCTGGACTTCTTGTCCTTTGGAAGAACAAGTTAGAACAAGTTAGTCAAAGGACTCTGTATATGCTTTACAAGAATACCCATGTTTTCACTTAATCGGTTGTAGATATATTTCGTTTTACTGGAAGGAGATCTTACGACCGTACTAGATAAAATCCATCCTGATATTTTGAATCAACATCAGTACTTTGGGAATATGAGATTTTGCCGCTTCTGCTTTTGGTTGCAGGGACGAAGGAGTAACATACTGTACTGTTAATAAGACAGATGCAGATCTTTGGGAAAGTAATTTGACTTGATTATTTATCAAGTCATTTGATTGCGTGTTTGTTTGTCTTCCTTTCTGGTGCAGAAGATTTGCCCTGAGTGTTCAGTGCTGCCACAAATGATTCAGCAGCACTAACAGATATAAAACAAGTTCTGTTGCAAAATAAACACAAACGTTCCTAAGGCTTGGTTTTCCAACGCACATTCATTATGCATGGTAACTAGGCTGCGTGTGTGTCCTGCACAAATCAAAATCTGTGTGGGCTGGAGAGTTTGGTAGACATGTTAACTCTTCCCAAAGGGGCCTCTGGCAGCTCCTAAGTAACTCTTAATGCAGGTAGGAGCTAGTTTGATTGCATCTCCATAGGCTTTTAGGCAGCATTAGTCAGAAGCACCTGCTTCCTAATCATTATCTGACTCTATGAGAAGCCAATAATGAGCCTGATCAGGTAGAGGAGGAAGTGTAAATATTTGCTTTATTAAAATCCTGCATCTTGCAACAATTTGCCAGTACCTACAGGCAAGTAACTTGGGTTGGGGGTGGGGTATTGTGAAAGAAACTAGTTGGGTCTCTGCCAACTCACAGTAGGAGTCAAGTGGGGTACCTTGTCTGTTCAAAGCAACTATTTTTTTTAAAAAAAGAACAAGGGCTAGGGCCACCGTAGCTATGAGAACAAACTGGGAATCATGACCCATTCAAGTCATGTCCAACTCTTGGCGGTTTTATGGGCCAGGTCTCTCCACATCTTCCAAACAAGATATCCCTAGGGTGACTCTCCCATCTCAAGATGCATAAAACAGAAATAGTTAAACACTATGCTGTAATGACAGTAGTAATTATTAGGTTTTTAAACTGAATTAGAAGCTATTTCATTTAAGTAATGCCTACAGAAATGCATGCACACACACATGCACGATTTCTACGTTTGCCCAACTCATCACCAACTCTACATAAAGTCTGGGAAATATTATACCATATGCTTGTGTATGTTTTGTACTGTACTGGAATCTCTCCAATTTTTTAAAAAATTGATGTTTGGGAGAGGTAGAATGGGAATACATTTCCATCCTATTTGTCAAGCTGCCTTCATCCCTTTCCAGACAAAACAGATGATTCGTTAAGTGAAATAGCATGTCTTCACACACACCTGGAGAGGTGTTCTAAAGGCATCACAATGACATCTGTGACAAATTCTCCAACAGAAACCACAGCCCACCCAGTCAGGACCCAGGATTCTAGCATCTTCACAGAGCTCACTAAAGTCTGGAGAAACATCTTGGAATTCTGGTTTATATACGTTGTCTGAGATAGTAGAATCTCAGTGAGATAGACTGAAAAAATCTTAACAAAGTCTTCATTTTTCAAAGCAGTTGTTCAACTACAGATTAGGCCAGGAACAATTTTAGTAAATTACACCGTTTTAAAGCAGAGTGACAATTTATGAAACGGCTAAAGCTCTAGGCTATGAAGTCCATTGGCATTGGCTAGCTAATAAACATAATAAATCAATAAATCAGGTCTTCAGTGTAGTGCAGACGTTAGCATAGTTCTGAAAACGAAAGCAAATCTTGTTGAAGTGACAAATACTCACCTTTCCCTCTAATTAATTGGACCCTTCACTCCAAGACAGTAACCTCACTGTATTTCTTTTGAGCACTATATTTATCAAACATTAAAACATATAACTGACAGAGAATCTGTCCCACATCATAGCCTTTTTTTTTTTTTTTTTAGAATTTCAGACACCGGGGTGTTATTTGTAACCAAAATAGCAATATATGGCTTTCAACATTCATAAATCCCGGTGCAGTGTCTAAAGACCATATGTCACCCATGTATAGCATACATGTGTATGTTATTCAACCATATATGGCCATACATTTAAATTAGGCTGATTCAGACACTTATCTGTATTCTGAAGACTGCAAACTAATCAGCTGCTCTCATTCCCACTGTATCTGGGATCTTGGTGTCTCAACAGTGGTACTTAGTTTTCTTTCCTGTTGCCAATTAATGCCATATCTTATTGGTTCTCCCTGTCTCGGCACAAGAACCATTTAGAATCCACAGACTTGTAGTTCTGGAAGAGATATGACACATAAGGTGGCATTGTTCTCTTTGTCTTTCAAATTGCAAGGCATATTTTCTCTAAAAACATTTATACTCTTACTTCATCAGAAATTAGCCACATCAGGCACCAGTGTGATTTTTCTAGTACATTCCCCAAGATAATTTGCCTCTCTTTGAGATCTTACATTGGATGTAGGGAAGATGTCATTCGTTGTTCTGGTAGCAAAATGTCTAAAATGAACTTAACTGGACTTAAACAGTTAATTGGCGCTTGGTGATTAGTCCACATAGGAAAAAAAATCTTCCAAAAATAAACTAATAAAAAATGAAGAGATTAATGTTCTTTTCCACATCAACAGACACTGTCCAGCCAGGTCTCTTAAGAGTGCTTTATCCTTTTTGCTGTAAGGAAAAAGCGGAAGCAAAGTAAAGAAAGTCCATATTCATTGGAGAAATTCTCTCTTTTGAAATGACAGTTCTAATTGCTCTTGCTCAATAGGCCTCGAAGCAGCTTAAAACCATGGCATTCCAGTGTGCCTTGGGGTAACAGCGTATTTCCTACAATACATTTATAGGACAGCAATTGACAATACTGTACCTGTTTTCAGATAGTAGCTAGTCTGAAATACAGGTAGTCCTGGACTTACAATGCGTTCGTTAAGTGAACCGCGCCTGACTTTGCACACCAGGTTTTTTTTTTGCCATGGTTGTTAAGAGAATAACATGGTTGCTAAGTGAATCTAGCTTCCCCCACTGATTTTGCTTAGTGAAACCCTCGGCTTATACTCGAGTCAACTAATTTTCGGGGCTAAATTGATGCGCGCACAACACGTGTTTGGTGCACGCTCCACACACATCAATTTAGCCCCGAAAATTAGTATAAGCTGATTCGAGTATAAGCGCGCATTACCTTAGACCTAAATTGCTGATCGGCTTATACTCGGGTCAATAATTTTACCCAGTTTTCCTGGGTAAAATTAGGACCTTGGCTTATACTCGAGTCGGCTTATACTCAAGTATATACGGTGTGTGTATATATATATATATATATATATATATATCAGAGTCTTGTAAGCCTATCAGAATTTCTCTCTGTACACACTGATACCGAACAGAATCAAGGTATGATTTTCTTGAATTTCCTTATCATCCCCTCTTCCTTTCCAGAGCTAAGTTGATGATTCTTACTGTATGTAAGTTCTTCAAGGTTATTTCCATATTCCTTTACAGCCAGGAAGGCTATTCTGTTATAATGGTTTCACAGTCATGGGATTGGGCTATTTTATTATCATTAATGTTTTATAAACAATCCCTGGTTCCAGAGGGATTCATTTTAATTGCTGTTTTTCATTGATTATTTGTATGTTAGATTGGAGCAGTCTATAGGCAAACAAAATAAGGCACAGTTGGTTTTTCATTTCCTATATTATGTTTTTATTTGTAGAGCTTGTGGATTGAACGTACCACTCTAACCTTGACTCACAATTTACCTGGAATCTCTCGGTGGTTTGAAGTGGAAAAGCGAGAATTGGTAATGTTTTATTTTTGTAAATTAAGTTATAACATAAAGAGAAAGAGTGGGTAATTTTTTATCTAATGGATAAAATAGCATGTTAAATGTGCTTGTTGTAACAAATGAGTGTTTCACATAATTAAGACTAATTTAATAGAAGGCCTCCACGGAGAGGAGTGGTCCATTGAAGATGTCTCCATGAAAGGAGAAGTGACAACCATAACAAAGACCAATGGAACATCTCAGGATAAGGAGAGGACTTGTCCACATGTGCTTGGGATGGCTGCTACCTGCAAGGAAACTGCAATGTTGGGAAACAGGAATAGCCCTGTTGCTTACAATTGCAATTGGTGCCTTTTAAAGGACATTAAGTTTGCTAACCTCACTTTGTAAATTGCTTATTAATTACTTTTAAGCTGTTAGAGACACTCAGAATGTCAGGTTTGAAAATATCATGTGAATTTAAAAAATTTGACGTAAACAGCAAAAAGCTAAATAAGATCTTATATTTGAAAATTACAAACAGATTAAGAATTCAGATAAATTTGGAATATAGAAACTTTTACAGTAAGATTTTGGAATTAATAAAGAACAGCTTTTCACTGGAAATAGATCTGTTTCGGTTTTTGAAAGACATAAAGATAACTTATTTTATGATTTTAAAAACTACACTAGATGGGACTAAATATTCTAGGCAGAAGGGGAAAAACACAAGTCTACCTTGATGTTAATTATTTAGGACCTATAAAATGATGAAGACTGTTATAACATTCAAACTATTAAAGAAGACTTTTGAAGAATTGACCCCAAAATTAGCAGCCATAATATCAACAGTTTCAGTCATGATGTCCATGGATAGACTATGATTTGTTAAAACTTGAAGAACTGTAATGTGATGGGATTAGAAATCAAATCCTACAACAATATTTGTCTGAACTGAAGACTATTAGAAGAAAAAGGAAGGAATATAAAGTTAGCTTATTTGAACAAGGTTAAAACAAGATATATTGTTACTTCTGGACTTTCTGCTGACACCCGGACTGATGATGTTTTATGAATTTGTCTATAGATAAGGGATATAACTGATAATTGTTTATAATCTAGAAGGAGTGATTTATATTACGGTGAAGATTGGAAGTTACTTCTTTATATATTTTTCTCTTCATTATATTCCTATTTTCTCTTCTCTTTTTTCCTTTCCTTTTGCATTTTACCATTGATTTTACTATTTCTCTTCCCTTTCTTTAAATTTAGTTTGTATTAGATTTTTCTATTGTAATGAAAGTTTTTAATAAAATTTATATATATGTTTGTATATCTTATAGGTTGAAGTAAGCCCATTAGAAAATGCTATTCAAGTAGTGGAGAACAAAAATCAGGAGCTAAGGACACTAATAAGCCAGTACCAACACAAACAAATGCATGGGAACATCAATCTACTCAGTATGTGCCTGAATGGAGTTATTGATGCTGCTGTGAATGGTGGCATAGCACGATATCAGGAGGTAAATTCAGACTTTTCTGATTATTGTTACTTTCAGCAGCTTTTCAAAATACATTTATATTTTATTGTTATGTTTAACAGTATATAAAAATGTTTATATAAGAAATAGTGTCAATTTTTCATAAATAGTTATAACACTATGCTTAGTTTTGTGTCCATATTCTAAACAACTGTAACTATTTTATTTTGGGGAATTCTACATTTTGTTTATAAGTAAATTGTCATAGCATCATATTTTATTGTTTGTGTAAATGTGAAATTCATTGAAAACACAAAAGTGTAATTATAATGAAAAATAATAAATGCTGCCTTAGAAATTGCTTTGTTAATAAAATAATGGAAGTCATTATCTTGATAATGTTGGATGTATGTCTAAAGAGAAGGATAGTGACAATTGCTAAAGAATTCATTATTTTTCAACAACTATACTGTTTAAGTAATATTGATCTTACTTAAAATGTGAATTAGTAAAAATATTTCTACAAATATTTTTTGTAGAAAATCCACAAAACACATTATACTGATGATTTCTGAAGTTGTCCTACAGCAAAAAAAATTTGCCACTGATTTATGTGTGTTGGCTTTTGAATTTACAAAATCAATGGGGAAAATATAGGCTGCAAGAAAAGGTGACAAAATGTTTAAAATGGATTTCATAGTAATGGAATGTGGGTCAAGTGAGGCTTTCCATGTTTCATTATATAGAAAATAAAGGTACCAAGGATTATTTTTGTTCTTTTTTATGTTTCTTAAGAAACAGACTATTTCCATAGTACAACTAATTATTTTTCTTCTCCAGGCCTTTTTTGATAGGGATTATATCTCCTCTCATCCTGGAGATGCAGAAAAAATCACACAGTTGAAAGAACTGATGCACGAACAGGTATTCTTGTCTTTTTAAAATAAAAATAAAATAATACTGTCATAAAATTTGCTTCCTTTGATATTATGCAAAGTAACATGGGCTTATTCAAACTATATAAAATATTGAAAACCAAAATATTATACTACATATACATTTGGTTTCTGTTTATATTCTAAAACAATCACTGAATTTAATGACAAAACAAAAAAAAGTAGAAATATAGAATTTGATGTCCACCTATATAACATAATGTACTAGATGTATAAAACAAATACAGATATTTGAAAATAACTGAAAACTAAGAAAGTGGGGACAATGCAAATCTAAAAAAATGCTAACTTTTATTAGTCACTTGCATCTTCAATAGTATAAATAGAAGTGAATAGACTTGCAGAACAAATCTTTTTAAAGAGATTATGCTCTAAAACTCACATTTCCTTTTCAAATAAAAAATGCCAGTATGTTTCATAGTTGCTTCAGACAAGCAATTTATCAAATACTTTTCATATGTATCTGCATGTTTGCTATTTATCCAATTAAAATTGCTATTATTTCATAGTCTTAACATTGCTACTAGAAGATTTGTTTCAGAATAGTTACTAGGGAAGGAAATCAATTATTGTTTAGCTATCATTTGCAATTCTTACTAGTCAAATCTGGAAATTATATCTAGTAATCATGAATTATAATTTAAATAGCCCCAATATTTAAATATTTCGGTAAATTTGCAATATTGAAAACATTATATTGTAGTCTTATTGAAACTGATTATTAAGTTATGATTTTAATTTTAATAGGTACATATCCTAGGAATAGGTCTGGCAGTCCATGAGAAGTTTGTACATCCTGAGATGCGTCCACTCCATAAGAAATTAATTGACCAATTTCAAATGATGCGATATAGTTTGTACCATGTAAGTTCATAATTACTCTATTTTTTTTTTTATTTTCAAAAAGTTTTTTTATTTTATTTTACACAAACTCCTCCATCAAACAGTGTGTCATAACGGGTTACAAATAACGTGTGCAATCATGTTTCACATTTTCATTACATTCATATACGTATTCTTATTTTTACATTAATGGTTACATATTCAACATAATTAATATTTTCTGTTACTCTTTTTCACATCTATTTTCTAACCAATGATAAAACGTATCCCATACTTTATAATATTCTGCATCTTCCCTCTCTCCAATTGCCAATGGCAACCCGTTCATCTCTGCACACTCCAATATCTTACTAATTATCTTCTCTTCACTAGGTATCAATTCACTTCCCTAGTTCTGCACAAACACAA
Source organism: Pseudoxyrhopus heterurus (assembly GCA_032468235.1). NCBI lineage: Eukaryota > Metazoa > Chordata > Lepidosauria > Squamata > Pseudoxyrhopus > Pseudoxyrhopus heterurus. The sequence goes on along the minus strand of JANHJO010002393.1, from coordinate 138,289 downwards.
TCCTTGCTGCAGTCAACACATGAACAATCAAATATGTATCATCCTTAGGATAGTTGTCAGGTAATATTCCCAATAAGAATATCTCAGGTTTCCACCCAACAAACTGCATTGTCATCCTTTCTAGCCAAGCATGCATTTGCCACCAATACTTCTTTGCCTCTGCACACGTCCACCACACATGATAACACGATCCTGGTGTCCGATGACACCCCCAACACTTGGCAGATTCATTTTCGAACAACCCTGCCAATCCTGAAGGAGCTAAATGCCACCCGCAAAACATCCTATATAAATTTTCCTTATAGGCAGTTGACACCGTCAATGTACAACCTCTCTCCCAAAGTTTCATTTGGAGCTGCTGTGGCTCAGTGGTTAGAACGCAGTACTGCAGTCTGCTCTGCAGACTTGCAGATCAGCAGTTTGGCTGATCGAATCTCACCAGCTCCAAGGTTGACTCAGCCTTCCATCCTTCTGAGGTCGGTA
>JANHJO010002393.1:95150-109138 GCA_032468235.1 Pseudoxyrhopus heterurus | reverse complement strand
GGGATGGGAGCTACCTCGCGGGATTGTTGTGGAGCCCCTGCCCAAGTATAAATCTGGATAGGTATATTTTTTGGAAATTGGTCATCCTCCGGCGGCAGGCTGAGGCCCGCTGCTTAGAGCCCTCGTCCAGTTGGAAGAAAGGAAGCCGTCTTTGCGAAGTGGCCTCCCGAAGTCCCTTCGCAAAGTGGGAAATGCCGCGACTGGGGGCTGTGGACCATTACAGTGCCAGTGATCCGGAAGGCCCCGGCTCGGGGAGGTACGGTAGGTGAGTGGGCTGCTCTCAGGAGTGGGACAGGAAGAGAGAGGGGGTTCGGGTTTCTGAAAAATGTTCCTAGGCAGCATTTCTAAGGGGCGAAAAGCGTTTAGTTTCGCACCTGCTAGTAAAGAGACATCAGTGCATCTTTGTTAATTCTTTTCGTAAGTTATTATTAGCTTTAAGAGTATTTCCTTTTTTTCCCGTGGGTGATTTGGGGCTATTCATACACTCAGAACCGAACCGTGGTTGTTATGGGGATCCCTATCTAAGCTGCTCTGACTTCTTGAATAACTCAAAATAAATTAAATCAGGTATGATAGTGAACAGGACTGTGTTTCCTGGTTCTCTGTTGTCTTGACATAGAACACTAGGTTGGTTAGTCATTTTTATTACTTTGTTCCATGATCAAACCTGAATCAAAATTAGTCACAGTATTTTCAGTAGTATATTTAAGCATTATAAAAATAACTACATTTTGTTAACTGTTTATTTAATGTGTTACATCTACACTGGTACTGCAGTAAATCAGAACACATTTGGGATTTCTGGCAATGGTTTCTAAGAAAGTGTATGTGGCTTTCCTTAACACCTTTTCCATTTCAGAAACTAGCACCTCTTAGTTGCTGTCTCACCAAAGAGAAAAGTAAGAATTTATTCAGCCAGTATCTTTTAGGGGCTTTGCTATTAGCACATAAAACTATCCAGAACAATTAAAGGAATGTTCATTCTTACAACCACTGGGCATGCTGTGAAACAAGATGTGGTATCATATATCACTTCTCTTTCAAAGAACACACATTTTTCCTCCCTTTGCTTCTGGAAAGTTTAACAGTCTGGAAATAGAAGATGTTGACTGAGATATGAATACTTTATTTTTCTCTAAAAAGACACCTCCCTTTATAGCTTGAGAAAATGAGCACTGTTGTTAATTTGGTTTCCAGATCTGAAAAACTAAAATATTTTCTGCTATCCAAATATAAATTAAAAAATGAATACTTAGATTATATAAATAGAAATCGTGAGGCTTAAAAACAATGTCAAAAGCTTACCAAAGTTGCAATGAACAAAGTATTTTTCTTTTATTCACCAGATAGCACTGTATGTACCATTCTTCATTCTATTGAAAGAAGCATTTCTTTGCCTGCCTCCTTGTTTTCTCTTTTTGAAAAAGAATCAAGGCTTACAAATGAGCAAATGCAGTCAAATACTAGGATACTTGATGTCATGAAATAAGGGTGGAGTGCTGCAGCAATGTATATTGCTTATAGCACTTGCTAATTGAACTACTTCATATTATATTATCCCACTGCTTTTTGCTACACTAATAGGTCATCCGAATATGTCTTTCTTCTTTTCCCCCAATAGTTTATTTTCTGCATCGGTGTTCTTTTTTTATGCAGTGTTCTTTTTCATTTTTGTTTAAACCCCTTAAATTCTTAATAAAGTTACAATTGTCTTTTTCCCCCCTTCATAGTGTGTGTGTCATTCCTGGGAACTTTCTATCAGGCTCTACAAGAGAAGAATGTTGAATTCACACCAAACAGTATTGAAAAAGAACTTTTGAAATTCTGCAAAGAGGCAAAAGGCAAAGAAAACCGTTTTGTAAGCATTAATAATAAAAATTTGGGGTTTCAGTCAATTAATCAATTAGTCCTATTTTAACCAGCATGAAGTTGGTGGAAAGATTAAATTGCTTAAAAGACAAAATTTAGCAAGTCTACTGAGAGCCAAAAGGAAAAGGAAATTAGAATTATTTATGGTGGAAGCTTCATACAAGCAGCATGTTAACAGTTTTTAGCATTTTTTAACATTAATATTTTTAATTGTAAAAATCCAACTCTTTTTAAAAAAGACAGTAACTTTGGCATTGTTCAGAAGATAGTTTCATGTGCATTGAAATAGCATTAATAATCAGTCCAGCCAGATTACGCTGATCCTGAATCCAGGCATTGCAATAGAGATGGACCCACTAACAGCATATATAATATGGTAACTCTTGCAGACTGAGGGGCTAGAACTTGTCGTCATGGGAGAGACCGTCTCCTAGATCATTTTAGGTTTTAGTTAGCACTTGGAATTAGGCTAGGTAACAAATCGGGAAGTAGCAAATTCAACAGGAACTGGGTGATATAAGAAAAATCAACCCTAGAAAAATCAACATTTTGTATAGGCATGCAGTGGATAATGATCAGTTTTACTTGATCTATGGAACATGTGTAATTGTAATTTATCTAGAAAAAAAGTTGAGCTGGCACACCCATCTAAATTACGCAGAACATCCCTGAGAAAAATTACTACTGGGTTCTTATGAGCATTGTTTCCAGGAGTATTCTTGGAGTTAGCTGATTTGGAATGACTTCATTTATTTTGAGAGAACTGGCTATTACAAGTAATGCTCGCACCCCCTTTTCATTTAACAACATCACTTCTGAATTCTCTATATTAATTATTGGTCTGTTTGAAAACAAGGAAATGATTACATTCAGATGTTTTTATTTACTTTAGGCACCAAAGCAAGGCTTGTTAACTTAGGAAAGAAAGAATGGACAATTCCCACACTGGACATAATCTTAAACTATCACATAATCTTAAACTGGGGTCATCCTAGTTTTCTTTTTCATCTTAACTTCAAAAAATGTTACAGTTAATCTTTCTTTTAAAAAGTTAACAGTAGTAATAAGTAACTAAATAAAACTAAGTAACAGTATGTAGCTATAATATTTTATAATAAAACAAGAGTCTTCCTAGTTTTTAATTGCTTTCAGTAAAAGGAAGAACCACATCGTGCTGAAGTGTTCTATCAGAAAACAAAGGCAGACTTACTTCGAGTTTTATCTATGCTTTTGATAAATTTTAAAGATGCTCAAAAGATGCCTGATTCTTTTTTTTTTAATGTCCTGATTTCTTTCTTGCTGTTTCCCTTCTAGTGTTATTACATTGGAGCAACCAGTGATGCAGCCACCAAAATAACTAATGAGGTATCAAAACCTCTAAGTCATCATATCCCTGTTGAGAAGATTTGTGAAAAGCTGAAAAAGAAAGATAGTCAGATCTGTGAACTGAAATATGGTGAGTACAGATAAATGTTGGTTATGGAATAAGTGATATGGTAACATGAGAAATGCTGAATTGCACTAAAAATCCTCCAACTATAATATTTTCTTTTAACAAGATTCATAGAATAAAATGATATTTCACTGTATTTGTAAAACACAGCAGTTAGTCGCAGCTAGATGGATTTAGCTGATGTTGAAAAAATTAAATAGGATTGGGCTTAGTTAATATTTGGAAGACCACAAAACTCCCAGGACTGCAGGATAAACTGAAGCTAAGAAATCATCCCCAAAGATTGCAGTGCTAATCATTTAGATATTGTTGTCAGTCAAACAAAGAAGCCATAACATTATCTGGAGTGGACCTCAATTCAAGGGAGACTGTACTTGTATATTTATGTATTACTTGTTATTCACAACAGAGTCCAAATGCAGACAAGCACAGAGCAGTATTAGTAATAATAATTATACTAATGTAGTAATTAACGTCACAGAAATGTTCAAAATATATGCAATGATTTGGAGACGACATAGAATTATTTTTTATCCTTCATGAATTGGTTTCCTCCTTAAGCTATAATATTTTGTGGTTATGAATTCTGTGAAGAATATCTATTTTCCTGTCATCGTTATTTCAATATTTATTTATTGGATCACTTGAAGTGATTGTACTGTCAGAGAAGGAAAAAGATCTAGTTTAAACATTGAAAATCTTGTAAGATAAAGATAATAGAAAAATTGCTGAGAATAAGCCTCATTGAGTAAAATATATTACAAGCAAATACAGCAATTCTATGTTTATCAGCTAAAAGATATACTTCTTTCTTTACCAGGTTGGTAATGTTTGGAAATAATAGTAATAATACGGTATGTTTTATGTGTATGGCCACCCATCTCATTTGAATGAGTCTGGGCAGCTTACATCAGGTTAAAAACAACAGTCAAAAGCAAGCTAAACCAATATACAAACATGTAAAACCATCAGTAATAATTCCAAAATGATGATCAGTAGCAGAACCATCTTTACATAAGCTCAGCAAGCCATTATAAAAGCCTCCACCATTGCCAGACACAGCAATAGACTTTAGGGCCTTCCAAAAAGCCAGGTGGTTTGGACCAATCTAGTTCCAGGGGAATGATGTTCCATAGGGTGGGCTCCATAGCAGAAAGTGCTTACTTCCTTGGTCCAGGGAGATGACACTCTTTTGTAGATAGGACCCATAAAATGTCTGTCCTGCTGTTCCCAGTAGGATGGTGGATATAATAGGCAGTGACAGACCCTTAGTTAACCCAGCCCCATGCAATGTAGGCCTTGATAGGTCATTACCACCACCTTGAATGGAACCCGGAAACATACTGGCAACCAATGCAGCTTATAGAGCAGAGGTATAATCTATGCTGATTTAGGAGCATGTATAACTGCCTGTGCTGCCACATTCTGTATCAGCTGCAGGTTTGGATGCTCTTCAAGAGCATTTCTTTATGTTTTGTGACACTAGAAATCTACTGAAAACACCTTAACGTTTTGTTCCCAACTCCAGTACAGGTAGTCCTTCCTTATGATTACAATTGAGCCCAAAATTTCTGTTGCTAAGCGAGAGTTATTAAGTGGGTTTTGCCATTTTATGACCTCTGTTAATATGGTTGTTAAGTGCAGTTGTTAAAATTAGTAACTATTAGGTGAATCTGGCCTTCCCCATTGACTGCTTGTCAGAAAATCACAAAAGCTGATTACATGACTGCCAGACACTGCAACCGTCATAAATATGAACCAATTGCCAAGCATCCAAATTTTGACCATGGGAATGCTGCAATTATAAGTGTGAAAAATGGTCATAAGCTACTTTTTTCAGTGTCGTCGTAACTTCAGTCACTAAATGAATTGTTGTAAGTTGAGGAGTACCTGTACAGATTTTAGTTATGAAAACTTGCATTCTTCATTAAAGTTGACCTGAAGTAATCTTTTGTTTTTTAAAGAAATCCATATATTTAGCCAGTACAAGCTGAGCATAGTAACAATAACAATATACTTTTATAAGTATAAGTATCCAGTAAGTATAACTTTGTAAGATCAACTGCTGAATAATAATGATTGGCATCAAGGTACATATTATAGAGATTAATCATCTAACACTTGGACTGTTAATGCATCATATACTAATACGTACTCCTTTTTTCACAGATAAACAGATTGACCTGAGTACTGTAGACCTGAAGAAACTGAGAGTAAAAGAATTGAAAAAAATTCTAGACGACTGGGGTGAAACATGCAAGGGCTGTGCAGAAAAATCGGATTACATTCGTAAAATCAATGAACTGATGCCTAAATATGCACCAAAAGCAGCCAGTTCGCGGACAGATCTCTGACCACCATAGTGACCTCTATCAATTAGCAAGATACACAAACTACGTTAAACTTTTTCTTTCCCGGAAAGCTGTTTTTTGTAACTTATTTAACTGGGTTTCAAGTATCAAAATTGAAGGGATTCTTGCAATGCTGGTTCAGATGCCTCGTCATGTCTTAAGTTTTTATTTCTGTTGTTTTGGATTTATTATAAGACTTTGACATACATATGGGATTTTTAAATAAAAGTTATGAAACCTAGTGTCAGTTGAACTAAAAGAATTGGCATTAGTTTAGTGTCAGGACTGAACGTTGCACTTTTCCAGCACTACCTAAGTAACAATGGTTTGAAGATGATCTGAGACAGTATAGCTTGCATTCGCTGTTACTACTGTCTTTCTACATTCCATTCTTTAAAATGCTGAACACTTTTATTACATATCCAAATTAAATGTTTTAAGTGCTCGTCTTGCACATTTTTCACAGGAGTTAATTTCTCTGAATAAGAAAGGTGTTTCTTCTGTCTTTGCTTCCACTGTCAGTACATATGACAATCCTTATTCAATACAAATATGCAGTGACAGAAGGGGAAGATATACTGATGTACACTTTTTTTAAAGAGGATGAGTTCTACTTTCATATGCACATAATATAAACTGTTAAAGCAATTTGTGTTGTGCTGACTCTTAGTTCTGGGTACGGGCATTTCAGATGGTATCAATTTAAGCTTTTTCTGCTCAGGGTAGAATTAAATCCATGTGGTTCCTTTTTGAGAAAAACATTGCTGTAAACAATTTCTTCATTTTTGACCAATGTAAATGTGAAAGCACTGAGGTGTTACAAAAAGAAACACCTGTTCAGAATTGTTAGTTTTGTTCAGGGAAGTCCCTCGGGTTTAAATATATACAGGAGTTCCAGTTCCTTTGATGTGGGGTCATTTGAACAGATTTGGCAGGGAGCAGCTATTGGACATTTTGCAGAATATTATGTCACCAGAAACGAAACATGAGAAAATGGAGGAAGGCACCTCTACAGGAAAAACTTTTAATTAATAAATGCTTTGAAATAATATTGAAAAATAGATGTGGTTGCATGCCCAAAGATAAGGTCTTTATAGTTTTTTTTTATTGGAATTTATCAAATGAGATGTGATGCTTTGTTTACATGCAATCATTTGAAATTGAATTTGAAAATGGCATACACAAATAGTTACAAACCCTATTAGAAGAACCTAGTAAGATTATGAATGTCTGCATGGCAGAAAGGCTAAACTAAAAAAACATTTCCTTACTTGGATTGTCCTACTGTTAAGTAAAATTTAACTGGTGTAAAAAGCACTTGAAAAAGTTCGTTCCTGTTTTCATTAAACAGGATAGTAATTCCCTTTTAATAGGCTTTAAACTGCAGCTGCAAACTATTCAAGTAATTCGGTGCGTCTTCGAAAGTATCAGTTGTTTAGAAAAGGGGGGAATTGAAATCCTGTTGGATCAGTTTAATAACTGACTTCATTCGTCTTGCTTTCAAAAAGCCATAACTTTTGCTGTATAACCTCGTCCACTCTGGCGATCCGAGAGTTGCGTACTTGTGCGCCTCTGTGTCTCGGAGGGCATCTAAGGAGCCCCGCGCCTGTGGCTATCCCTGCAGTTGGGATACTGTACTAAACTGGCGCCGCGCCCTGACAGAGTGCCAGGTCAGACCCTTGCAGCGAAGGGTGCCCCCGGAGCCCTGACCCGATGCCCCCAGCCCTCGGTCGCCCGCTCTACGGCTGCGCTCCCTGGTCCGCTGGCGGCACACGGAGGCGCGAAAAGAAGCCGCCAGGCCAGCTGGGAACCGCCTGCCGCAGAAAGCCAGGCCGCCGCTCGCGAGGCGATAAAGGAGCAGAGCGCGAGACTCCCACCCGCGCCGCCCTCACACTGACGGGCAGGGGCGCGGGATGATGACGTCGAAGAGGCGCACGGCGCGGCAACTGGGCAGAGCCGTCTTCGCTCGTTCCCTTTTGTCCAAGATGGCAGCTGCCGCCGGAGGCGCCTCTTGAATCGCGGGCCCCGAAGCCATGAAGCGGGCGACCGAGCGGGATTCCAGCCCGGGCGGGTCCGGGGGGACACGTGGCGCCTCCTCCACAAAAAGGCCTCGAGAGCGCGAGAGCAGCGCCAGCGGGGGCGGGGGAGGCGGCAGCAGCAGCAGCCGGCGGGGCCCACACCGGAGTTCGGGCGCCTCCTCCTCGTCATCCGCTTCCACCTCCGCCTCGTCGCGCAGCAGTCGGGACAAGCCTGCCGCTGGCGGTTCCAGCTCGCGGAGCCATCGCGGGGAGGAGCGGCCGGGAGGCGGAGGCGGAGGCGATTCGAACCACCGCGCAGCCTCCTCCTCCAGCGCCCGGAACAGCAGCAGCCAAACCGCCGCCGCGGTCCCCTCCGTCCCGCCTCCCCCGGCCTCCTCCTCGTCTTCTCGGGCACTGGGGCTCGCCAAGGCCAAAGTGACTGCTGCGGCGGTGGTTCCCCCTTCCCTGCTCCTGGGTGGGCCTCCATCCCTGGCAGCCCCGTCGCTCCTCTTGGCCCCTGGCCTGGGCTTGCCGGCCGGGGTGGCTCTGGCAGGTGAACCTCCTGGCTCCAGCGACTACAAGACTCTGCTTGTGAGTGGCCTGGGCCCAACTTTACCTGACCAGCTGCTGGAGGATGGCCTCTTTCGCCAGTTCCAGAGATTTGCTAGCGGCGGTGCCGGCGACATTAGCGTCAAGCTGTCCCACACACCTGAACTTGGCCGTGTTGCTTACGTTAACTTCAGGCACCCTGCAGATGCCCGTGATGCTCGACGGCATGCCAGAGCCAGGCAGCTTCTCCTTTATGATCGGCCTCTGAAGGTAGAGCCTGTGTACCTGCGAGGGGGCCGCCGGAGCCGTACTCCTCCACCTACCCCCTCTCCTGAACCCTTGGCATTTCTCCCTCCTATCCATGGTGTTTATCCATATAAACAGAGATCGCTGTCTCCTGTTGCCAGCCCTTTGCTGAGAGAGCCTAGACCTCGACACGCTCAAGCTGCAGCAGCAGCATTTGCCTTGGAAGCTGTTGCATTGGGACTTTCTCGAGAAAGAGAGAGGGTGCTGGATTACTATGGGTTATATGATGAACGGGGCCGTCCTTACAGCTATCCCTTAGTGGCCGAGGAGGATTTAATGCCAGAAGATGACCAGAGAGCTACCCGGAATCTCTTCATTGGCAATCTTGATCACAATGTCTCTGAGGTGGAACTCAGGCGTGCCTTTGAAAAATACGGTATCATTGAGGAAGTGGTGATCAAGAGGCCTGCACGGGGTCAAGGTGGAGCCTATGCCTTCCTTAAGTTCCAAAACCTGGACATGGCACATCGGGCCAAGGTTGCCATGTCTGGGCGGGTTGTTGGCAGAAACCCTATCAAAATTGGCTATGGGAAAGCCAATCCGACTACCCGACTTTGGGTTGGTGGCCTTGGTCCAAGTACTTCTCTAGCTGCTCTTGCTAGGGAGTTTGATCGTTTTGGTAGCATTAGGACTATTGACTATGTAAAAGGGGACAGTTTTGCCTATATTCAGTACGAGAGTTTGGATGCTGCTCAAGCTGCCTGTGCACAAATGAGAGGCTTCCCTTTGGGGGGTCCAGACAGGAGACTTAGAGTGGATTTTGCTAAAGCTGAGGAGGCCCGCTATCCTCAGCAGTACCAACCTGCGCCACTTCCTGTACACTATGAATTGCTTCCTGAAGGCTATAGCAGACACAGGAGCCTGGAGCAAGACTTAAGGGTGAGGGATAGGACTCCTCCTCATCTCCTTTACTCAGACAGGGAAAGGAGCTTTCTAGAGGCTGATTGGGCCAGCTCTGTCAAAAATGCAGAGCGCAGAAATAATTTGGAGGCATACAGTCGTTCAGCACGCAGTCGGAGTGGAGAACGTTGGGGCAGCGATAGCGATCGCAGTGTTCTCAAGCCCTGGGAGGAAAGGCGTAAACGTCGTAGCCTTTCCAATGACCGTGGGAGGACTACTCATTCGCCATACGAGGAGAGAGGCAGGACAAAGGCTGGTGGGCCAGGAGCTGATCGTAGCCCAGATCGGGTTCGGAAGGAGAATCACACTACAGAATCTACCACAGAGAAAGAACAAAATAACTCGCTGCAGAATAATCGACATGCATTAGAGGAGAAGCCTCACCGTGAAACCTCTGATCCTCCTCAGCCTAAAAAAAGAGACAGTGAACGCAATCACCGAACCGGTGAGTCTGAATCAAAGGCTCATGAAGAGTCCAAACCTGAAACCAAGAAATTAAAAACGTTATCTGATTATGCCCATACCCTGCAGCTCGCTTGGAATGGGCTACTTGTCCTTAAAAACAGCTGCTTCCCTACATCTATGCACATCCTTGAAGGAGACTTGGGAGTCCTCAACGGGCTTCTGAAAGACCATTTGTCTGGTGGAAAGCTAACACAGCTTAAGATTGCTCAGAGACTTCGGTTGGATCAACCCAAACTGGATGAAGTAACTCGACGTATCAAGCAAGGGAGCCCTAATGGCTATGCTGTGTTACTAGCTACCCAGGCTGCTCAAGGAGCAAGTGCTGAAGGGACCTTCCCAGTGGCGGAGCCTGGCTTACAAAGACGGCTTCTCAGGAACCTGGTCTCTTACTTGAAACAAAAACAGGCTGCAGGAGTCATCAGCCTTCCTGTGGGAGGGGCAAAGGGCAGGGACAGCACAGGCATGCTTTATGCTTTTCCTCCTTGTGAATTTTCTCAGCAGTACCTCCAGTCCGCACTAAGAACATTGGGAAAGTTAGAAGAAGAACATATGGTGATAGTGATAGTCAAAGACACTGCCTAGTATTTACTCTGTATCCATTTCCTCTTTATCCCCTTGTTCCGATTCTGTGTTTTCTTTGTGTCTCACACTGCCTGGTTGCTTTTAAGGCCAATTATTTTGAGTGAGGCCCTAAGAGTCCTCCCACCAAATTCTACAATTGTATTAGTTTCTAATATTTTTAATACCCATTTTAATGAATCCCATTTTGTTTGTTTTACTACGTGACACTGTCTGCTGTGTTATTTTTTTAAAAATATATGGAAAGTTGTCAGTAAAGCCTTGTTCGCTGATGGATTTTTTTAATTTTGTGCAGTGTCCTGGTTTCTGTAGTCTGCCAATGGCTGGCTCTGTGTTCCAGAATATAACGGCTAATGACTTTACCAAATTCAGTTCTTCCACTCTACTGCTATTTAACACTATTATGCCAGTTTTGTGCTCTCTTTATTTCTTCAATAATTGAAGCCTGGTTGCTTCTTTCCTCAGTGGTAGGTAGTGCTTTTTTTTTTTTTTTAAGACAAAAGTCAGTGTATCCTTCAGACCAACCTTTCCTTGGTGGATGAAAGCTTTTAAGGTGGTCTTAGCCAAAGAACAGCTGTGTAAAACTTAAAAGCTTCAGTTAATTCTCTGCAACTCTTGGTGCAATAAAAAAAAATATGAGGCACCTTGGGTTTTTTTTCTTCCTCTTGATTGTGTTGATTGTTGGATTGATTATAATATTGCAAACTGAAAGCTGTTCTTAAATATCTTGTCTAGTAATAATTATGGGCTTCTCAGGAAGACAAATAACCAGGCACTTGAGTAGGACCTGATAACCACATCTTTGTGATTGTGTTGTTCAGCTCCTTCATCAGTTAATACAGCAAAAATAAAAGACAAAACTTGACAAATTGCCTGCTTATAGTGTCTGTACTATCTTATATAATACTATCAAATTCTAAACTGCATCCCTTTTTATATCCAAGGGGGTTAGGCAAATGTATGTGCTACTTGGATGTATTCTGAAGCACTCTTATCACAATTGTACAAATGCAGGATATAGTTTGTCTATATACCCTTTACCACAGACAATTATGTTGTACGTAATGCATATACATCTATTTTACCTTAGACTGGAAATTGTAATTGCAGATGAATTCGCATATAACTATTGCTGGAATATACTACTTTCAAAGGTTTTTGTGAAGTAGTCCCGTGAGGACTGTCATGTATATTCTTTTTAAAAAGCATGTAATGAAATCCTCCCCCTTCTACAGCCAGGTTAGCTCCCTTGTGTCTAACTTACGCAATTAATAAATAGCTGTAAACCTAGTTACTTTCCAGAATTCACTGTTGCAGTTCACTTCTCCAGAAATTTGAAACTTTCTCAAAAGAATGGGAAAGTCATTGGAAGAAAGGCTTATAGATGATTTAGCAGATACATGAATCATAGAGTAGCAAGAAGTACACTACGGACAGGTGCTGTATTTTGTGCAATCTATTCCTACTCTTTCCCAAGGCATTTAAGGAGTGCTTTCAATAATATAAGGTGGTCATGATTTTGCTCAGGAAGAGCATTTTCACACCCCAAAATCTTAAACTATTTGTTCAAACAGTTTGGAACTGAGACTCCTTCAAACTAGATGTGCTAGGACTATAAAACATTTGGTTGAAAATTTTCTTGAGTATAACATTAGGTTGAAAAAGACAGTTTATTTAATATAAACATTGTTCTTCTGAAGGTTTTTGGTATTTTCTATGTCATAGCATTTGTGTCTAAATTGCTAATTCTTTAAAATGTGCAAACACGTCACGAGAATATATCAATATGCAATTTTACAGTGGTGATATTCCTGAATATTTCAAGTATTGACAGTAATTTATTACATAGAAGCTGCTAAATGGTGTTGTGGTTAATCTATGTTGCTGTAAACAGGATACCCACTGCATAACATGAACCAATCACTCCATCTTCTATCAAGGAGCAAATAATTTTAATGAAAGCTTTCTGTCTCACAACCATTGAAAATCATAAAAGATGTTGCAAATAGACTTTAAAGAAGGTTTTTAATCAATTCTGAAAAAAGGTATCTAAAAACTATGCAAATTATATTATAACATGAAGTGGTAATTGTTTTCTGCTATTTCCAAATATTTACGTGTATATTTTTATGTATATTTTTATTTTGTGAGCCACCCAGAGTTGGGCAGCCATACAAATAATAATAATAATCATGAGGTAAATTTTTAAACCCATATTTTTCTTTTTTTTAAACCTACATAAAATGAAGTGTCTATTCATTTACTTGGGCTTCTATACTTCAATCCCTGTACTATTGATATGAAACAGTATGAGCAATTATTTAACAAATCCGAGACTACCTGATCCTGGGAAATAAGTAGAAAGTAAAGAGGCCCTGGGCTAAAAACTGGGAAAACGTAAGTCCTAGTAACTCCTCGGGCACAAGGCCAACCTGGTGACCTTGGAAGCCTGTCAGTCAGTCAGGCAATGGCAAACTTGAGAAAAAGTTTGCCAAGAAAAGTACAGGGACTAGTCCAGTTACCAGGAATCAACGATGACTAGAAGGCACAAAGGAAACTAAATAGAAGTAAAGATGTACAGTAATCTCATCTCAATTTTGTAAAGCATTCCATAATTTTGGCATTTTTAATCACCATGCATCTACATTTCATTTTAGGCCCTAGTTTGTAAATCTGCTCTAATTAGGTGAAAGGTGAACGAAGTCTGGTTAGGCTGTGAACAAATATTTTAAAAATACAAACAGCTCTTATGAAGTTTTTGCTCTACTTTTAGGGGTTGGGGGTTTACATAACCACCTCAATTGCAAATATTTTGTTGGCTTTAGCATGTAATACCTGTGGCTTTGTATCCAACCCGTATCTTCATTTTTACAAAATCAAGAGTTTATTTGCAACTTGTAATTAAGATTCTTCTATGAGCAAACGCTAAATGATGAATACGGAACATGCTAGTGCAACGCCATAAATCACTCTATTAACTCTTCCTAACTAACAAATTGCATTTCTTGTTTAAGGTGGTGTAGTGGTGGCTTATATAAAGCAGCATTTTTAAACTATCGATGTAGGTAGAGAATAAACCTTAGATATTGCATTGTAATGCACAACATGGTTTAGTCTAATATTGTTTGTATTTTTATTCTGCAAGTTTGGAAGGTTTGGATCGGTTACATAACTGAGATGAGCAATTTGCCTACATCTTAATTAGTTAAACCGAACATGATTATCATCTAAGCTAATTTGAACACTTCATTGACTGACTAATGGTACATATTAATAAAGTCAGATTTATCAGCTGTTAAGAAAGGAACTGGAGGGACGCGGTGGCTCAGTGGCTAAAACGCTGAGCTTGTCGATCAGAAAGGTCGGCAGTTTGGCAGCTCAAATCCCTAGCGCCACGTAATGGAGTGAGCTCCCGTTACTCGTCCCAGCTTCTGCCAACCTAGCAGTTCGAAAGCATGTAAAAATGCAGGTAGAAAAATAGGGACCACCTTTGGTGGG
>JANHJO010002393.1:37042-50247 GCA_032468235.1 Pseudoxyrhopus heterurus | reverse complement strand
TCTGTAAACCGCTTAGAGAGAGCTGTAAAGCACTGATAAGCGGTATATAAATCTAATGCTATTGCTATTGCTATATGGAATTCTAGGATTTCACTGTTATACATGTGTGTGCAATCTGCTACCTTAATTATACATAAAAAAATTGTTCTTTTCTTCTATACACATATAGTGTTAGCTAACATGAACTTCATATGTGCTATTTTAAAGTACTGGATAAGGTAACAGTCTGCAGACTAAGAGTCTGTGAGTTAATATGGCCAATAATGAGATAAAATAATCATTTTAAATCAATAACTGTAAATTAATTTTAGCATTATTTCAATAGATTGTTGATTGCTCTTTATTTTGAAGATAGAAAATTGTCATTTTAAATACTCAAAGTTTTCCAGATTATCAGTTTACTTTTTATTGCCATGACATTATTTAATTGAAATGGCTGTTATTTCACATTAACATTTTTCTTTCTCAGTTCCTCTATCCATTCACATTCAGAGACATTTTACCTCATGCACACAAAGAATGGTTTATAACATGCACATAAAGCATGGTTTTCCTTTTTATTACCTTGCAGCTCTGCTTTTTTTCCTGACAAGATTTGATAGAAGATGTGATAGCCTCTTTCACCAGGTTGTTGAAAAATAACTCGGGATTTCTCTAAAAGATCTAGTTGGAGAGTGAAGAATTAAACTGAAAAATAGGTCGAAAGTTTTATGTGAAATATAAAGCCTATAGTTATAACAAGCAGTATGTTACTTACAGATTTCAATATCAGCAGATGATAGCTTGCCTGTAGTCCCAAAATGGATTCTGATAAATTTACCCTATTGTACAAAATTTAAAAACATGTGAAAATGATAATATATAGGACCAATAGTAGTCTTATCCCACCAATTATCATAAGCTTGCTTTGATAACTGTGTTGTTTTGATGTTAAGATAAATCTTTCGCTGATTCAACCATTATGCTACACATTGATTTATTTAAATCATTGCTTATTGCATAAATCACAATAGTTTATTTAGAGTAAGTGATAAGATATAATTTATATTCAATAGTCTCTCAATTTCATTTTTAAGTTTCATTAATCTAGTTGAATGTTGGAAGCTTCAGGACAAATTGTTCCTCCAATACATAACTAAAGAAACATGACTCCTTGGAAGGATGAATCTTCATTCAAGGAAGTCATGGTGACGATGGCTAGAAAAAGAGTTTGCCATGCATGTTCCCAAACTATACTCAGAGATCTTGATAAAACAATCTCCAGGACCTCTGATACATCACAATCAAGAATATTGAGCATCAGCAGAATGCTCAATATTACTATGTCCTATTGTATCTTCCCACAGTCATTGAATACGATTCTGTTTTTGTCTTTAGATAAAATATATGCGTGTTTCTGCAGCAGTCATTGTAAAGTAGTCTAAAACATATCCATGATTATCTTTGTTTGAGATTTTGTTGAACATGAAACTCATGCAATGTTCCAATGACTGTGCAACCACCTTCCTTGCAACTTATCAACAGAAAATAGCAAAAATATCATTCCTTATCCTGAACTATCATTAGATATAGAAAAACGTCACATACAAAAAAAGCAAGGTACATTGCTATAGGGATTAGGTAGATTAGTGATTTTTAAAAGATCCAGAAGAATAGAGCAAGGTACATTGCTATAGGGATTAGCTAGATTAGAATATATTTGACATATTGTTGTCAGGAGAACCAAACCAGCATGGAGGTTACTGGGAGTCAAGCTCAACTCTAGAAAAAATTACATTTTTTATATTTTTTTCCAAAACAAAAACTGTGACAACAATCAGGTCTAGGGTCATTCCCTGAAGTGTTGCGAAGCACTGGTTTGGAATTATTCTAAGTCAGTAGACTTTCTAAAACAGTTTGACAGATGAATAATCTACAACTGGTTAACATGGAACCTTCTTGTTTAGGACTGCTTAAGAAAATGTGATATTTTGATATCTGTGCAAAGATACACACATTTTATTCTAAATACTCCTCCTGGAAGGACACACATTTTATATACAGTATCTACAAACACAGACTTAAAATACATTATCAGTTTACAACAGCATAGATATTTTTCAAGTGTCTGGAACTTCAGCCTTTTTTTTTTAATGTGTGAATTTGGGGTCTAGTGTGGTTTCTGCAGCTTTGCAGCCATAATTAGAACAAATACTTCCTTTGGTTTTATTGCAATCACCTTGCTTTTGCTGAATCCCTTACAGAATATTACATAGGGCTCATATGTTTCACATATACAAAACTGTACTCTGCTTGTTTTATCAGTAAAAAAAACACCATATTTGTTTGTTTATTTATTTATTTATATGGTCCTGCTGCTTTTGCAATCCAGAATACTGTATGAATACTGCATATTCTGGGCAGCAAGTTATATCCCACTACTACTGCTAATTGATCTAGAAAAACTACCTGCATATCTATTTTTCACATATTGTCCATCTTTCTAATTTAGTATGGCTACTAGACATGAACTACAAAGATTCAAAGGATGATAAAGCTTTTGCAATCCAAATCTGATGGACTTATAATTTATAGATTTTCTTGTGTTAAAATAGTATCAAAATTCATATTACTCGCTATTAACAGGAAGATACTTGCAACGCATGTGGGAGTCCCTTCTTGTTTCCAGTGAATAATAATGATTTTACTGGAAAATAATCCAAAGGGCCAAGTATTTCAGTGAAAAATGAGATCTTCATTTAATAAACATCAAAACTAATTTGAAATTTGGACCATTAGTAGATATAAGAAGTGTATTCTGTTGGGAGTGAATACATGTTAGAGGAAGGCAGTAAAATATGGATAGTATCCTTCTCTATCCACAAGTTCATTAAACTATCTTGTATTCTTCAGGTTCCCTAGCCAGTTTGGTCAAGGATAACCAATTCTAAAATTGTTGTCCAAACACAAATGTAAGGTATCAGTTTGAAGAAGTTTCCTTTGGACTACCTTCACACTTCTCAGATAATTACAAAATGTAAGCATATAAGCAGTTTGTATATATTTAGGAACTTTGCAAAAAAAACAAAGTAAACACATCATGCCAAGAATGTATAAATGGTCTAATATATTTCATTCCGAAAGGGCAAATGGCATTATCAGATATTTCCCTATTACACCTTTATTAACTAAGGAGAAATTTCCTAACAGTTAGAACAATTAATCAGTGGAACAACTTGCCTCCAGAAGTTGTGGATGCTCCAACATTGGCAGTTTTTAAGAAGAGATTGGACAACCATTTGTCTGAAATGGTATAGGGCAGGGCTGTCAAACTCCCGGCCCACGGGCTGGATGTGTCACATGCTGGCCATGCCCATGCCCGGTTTAGCAAAGGGGAAAAAAGTCCCGATACATCACGTGATGCTGCCGTGACAACGTGAGTTTGACACCCCTGGTATAGGGCTTCCTGCCTGAACAGGGAATTGGACTAGAAGACCTCCAAGGTCCCTTCCAACTCTATTATTCTATTAGTTCCTGAGGGAGGACATTATTAGCTTACAAGCAGCACTGAAAAAAAGCCCTTTCCTCTGCATCCAGAAAAAAAAGGCCTAAATGTAAACACATCTTTGCAAAGGCTAATATCCAGACTGTTTCATATATCTTTAAGCTGAAAGATCCTGAACGTTGGCAAGGAGTGCCAGTTTTTTCACCATAAGATAATATACTTCTAGTGTTGTGTATCATTTAGAAGCCTGGCTGCTGCCTTTTACATTAATTGTATCTTCCAAACAGTGCTCAAAGATAGCTTGATGTAAACTGTGTTACAGTAGTTAAGCTAGGAAATAACTGAGGCATAAATAATTGTTATAACCTGGGAGGCAAAAGCCCTGACACACTTCCTCATAACCACTAAAAGTGAGAGGAATAGGAAAGAGAGAAAAAGGAGTGTCACATTTAGTATTAGTATCATTTAATATCAAAACATTTTTAAAACGTGTCACTTTTAATTTAACATCAAAGCAACATACTTTAAAAATTGCTTCAAATTTCAACGATGTCAGTGAATTTTCAGTTGGAATAATGTTGTCTAAATAAATTACCTCTTTTAAGAGATAACTCTCCTGATATTATTTTGGAAGCTTGCTTAGATTTTTCTTTGCTCAGCTGATGGTTTCTTTGAGAGGAATACCTTTCATTGGAAACCAAAAGCCGTATCAAAAGAAAGTGGCAAGATATAGACAAAAGTTAGAAATGATTTCAAGTACTTTCATTACTACTTAGTGACAGTAGTTTGAGCATGAGCAAAAGGTTGGTTAAAACAGCTTTTTTGGCCAGGGAGTTATGGCACCCTGGGGGCCCTAGGATATTTCAAGGAGGCCAAGGGTGAAAAACATGTAACAGGGATTAGGGCACTTGCTGAGAGGGCCATAGAAAAACGAAGTTGTATTATAGTGCAAATACTACCTTGTTGAAACCAGAAAATGCACCAGTTACAGCCCTATGTCTATTTACAAGAATGGAACCATAGGAGCCACAGGATAAAAACAAAGTTGGAAGGGGTCCACAAGTGGAAAAAAAGGTTGAGAAACACTGGGTTAAAGTGTGCTACATGTTTTAATTACTCTGCATTTCCCGGCCTAGTGCAATATAATATTATGCCAGGCGGGGGAGTGCAGAACAGATTTTTCTTCAGTGGGTCACTAAGAATTTCAAATATGGGATTTGAAAAAAGATAGTTCATTCTATGGTTGTTGATTTAGAGAAACATTATGCTAAAAAAGAATGGGCTAGAAACAGTACCCCTGCACAACTATGTGGTTGAAGATTGATTACTACGTGTAGTAAAGATAGGATGGATATAAAGCATGATGGGAATAAATAGAATATTTAGCATCTGAATCACTGCTGACCAGAGAGTTAAAAAAGATGCTGATGTCTCCTTGGTGATTTAATATATTTATGGATAAATGTCCAATGAATGTTTGTGGTGATAGCAAATGTATGTTGATTAGAAATGTGAGAAGGACCTTAATGACAGCCTAACTGTCAACAGCATACTGGTGATACTTAACTCCACTGTGGAGGATATATTTTCCCAACAATTTGATGTAGATGTTAAATAGAACTGGCATCCTGTGGAATAGAGGCCTAGAGCTGGATCTCTCTCCCCTCACTAATACTGATTGGAACTGAATTCAAAGGAAGAAGGAGAACCTCTATAGAACTTACCTTCTAACCCTTTCAACTGTTCCAGAAGGATATCATGGTCAATAGTATCAAAAACCACCAAGAAAGCCAGGATTGGGTATACTACCTCTGTCCCAAAGCCAAACCAGATCACCTACAAGCATGATCAGTGCTGTCTTCGTACTTAATAAGGCCTAAAACATGAGTGCAATGGATTCAAATAATCTGCAGGGGCACTGCAATGGCCATAACTTTGGACATGGGTTGTAAGTCCTTTTGTTCTGTGGAATTGTAATTTCAAGCAGTTGTTGAATGAATGGTTATTAAGTGAAAACTACCTGCATGTGAAAAATATAGATGAATTTAATATATGTATTGTGCTCAATTAATATGCATTATGCCCCTTCCATTTCAATAACACTGAAAGTGAATCTGCCACACTAAGATCTCCATTTGATCTAAATCTGCTACTTTAAATAACTATTTAGTTCATATATGACAGGATAAGTGGATTTCCTTGCTACGTACTTACTAGTGTAACTATACAAGTTTACCTTGGTTGATTGATCTACCTATGCGTATCTTTTCTGCTTTCTGTGGCAACTCGGTTCTTGGCAAATTCCCTGGTGTTCTTTCCTGTATCACAGTGCTGGCACTGGTATGCTGCATACTGTCCCAAGACTCTTATAGGCAATTTTAGAACCACACTGAATAATGTTCACAATAGAGCTATGCAAAGTCTTTGAAAAGAAGTGCTTGCAGCCTATACAAGCAGATTACAAAACATCTCTTTCCAAATCATTGTAATGTTTCAGCTACCTCCACATATATATGCATGGGTTAGTATCTATTTCTGTCAGCTCTTCTAAGTCTCATCAGAGTTTTCTTCTTGAGCTACATAATCTAACTATGAGTTTTCATGGGTGAGTTTAAGTAAGTCTGCTCTGAAACTCTGTGGAGCATACTACTTGCTTCACTTTTTCTTCACTGTCAGGGTCTCTTCTAACTTTATAAGGATTCTCATAAAAGCTACAGCATCCTTACTGCCTCCTCACAGTTTGCCAAGGAAAGTCCTTTTTGTTAAAGATATTTTACATCCACATCCCATTTGTGTCCTAAAAACTGGCTTCTATTTTTATCTATCCACCTAAAATCTTTCTCTTTACATGGCTACTTTACAACATCAGTGACATCCAGGCTAGATGTTAAAACTCTTCTGTTATCCTTTCTTCTACTTGCTTTTGTTATTTTTTAGCTTGAAGTCTGATAATGACTTTAGCTACTTAATTCTGCTTCTGTTGTTGTGGTGCAGTATCTCCAACTATCAGGTAGTCATATATTAGCAAGGCAATCTATTATAATTACTTTGCATGCCAGATTTTTCATGATATTAACAGTAACTTTCTGTTTCTGATTGTAGATCTACATCTAAGCTTCAACAAATGAGACTTCTTTAGTTTGCCCAAGATGGTGATGGTAGTCTTTAGACCAATACCATTTAGACGAGTCCTTCTGCTTTTTGACTATTGATTTCTATGAGTATTCATATTTCAGCTGGGAACTGTTCTGGAGAACTAAGGGTCAGGAATTTTGATTTTTTTGTCCTTTTCTGCATTTTCTGTCCTTTGTATAATACAACCCTTCATGAGCCACTATTTGTGGATTAATTCTTCTCTGCTTGCTTGACACATGCTTAAGTTAAGCTTGTGACTATCTATGTGTATAATTTTGTCTACATTTCCGCCCTTCCCACTTAGGATTAAAGATGTTAACTACTCATGATTGGCAGCTTCTCAAGTTAGCAGAGCATTTTCTTTCTTGTTCTTCCTTCAAAATATGATCTCATGATGGATGATCTCTTCATCTCTTTGTGGTCTTTGGACTGCTCTGGAATGCCTCAGTGGTCTTCTTTTATCCACTCTGGGATATTTTGATTCATTCTAGAGCAAACAAACTTCTGGCAACTCCAAAACTTTTCAGTCTAACATGATTTATCACCATTTCATTTTATCAACCAGCATTAACCTCCCGTCTCCCCTTTATGAGAACTGTTATATGAAAATGTGAAACCTCTTATTTCTTAAATAGTTTATCTTTGATAACCAGAACAGTGTGATCATATGATAGAATGGCAGTGTTTATCTTTGATAACCAGAACAGTGTGATCATATGATAGAATGGCAGTGTTCAGTGGCTACATAATCTGAAGTGCCATATTTCTTTTAAATAAAGAATTGTCTTTGAATACAAATAACAGTGTTTATTGTATATTACTGTTTAATCTGAAGGGCAGAGTGTCCTGATTACAAATATATAAGATGTTAATTAATTCTAGTTTTAGGTTCATCATTGTAAAAACATCGTTTTTATATCCAGTTTACTTACTATTGTATTTGGAATTTTTAAATTAACCAGAAACTGGGAATTGAGACTAAAGAACTTACTTTAGCCTTGACTTATGATACAGCTTTGTTCAAACCATACCTTTGTTATATATAGAGTAACAATAAACTCCTCAGTGAAGGAGTGAGGAACAGCCTCAGTGGACCCTGGTGGAGCTTGGATAATTTGGGGAGCGCTAAACATGGTTTCTGTTCTTTCTCATTTTTCTGCCATTCTCTTATGTCCCCAGAGATTGCTGGAAGAGGAAGAGGAAGAGGACACAACTTATTAAGAGATTTTAGCTGGTAAATTATAGAGAACTTCCTGCCCTTTCCTTCCATCCTTCTTCAGTGCTTTAGTTTTTGCTTTCATATTTTCAGGTCTTTTCTTTTTCCTAGTTTCCCCTTCTTCGACTGCTCCAGCTATTTCCTTTTCATCACCATGAAATTAGGCTGAAGGCTGTATACAGCCCTCAGTTGCAGGTTGCACACTTAATATGTTTCCTCTTGCTCTTCTCTCAACTTTTCAGTCAGTAATATTGTAAAACATTCAAAAATGTTTGCTCCACTGCTTTGTTGCCTTATATTTCAGCTGATCTTCAGAACAATATTTGTTTTCTTTTTCTATTATATGCAAATCCTACTATATTACATTTTGCTACTTTTTAACAAACATGGGGGGGAAACCCCAGGGAAAAACAATACCTGACACTATAATTGTTTTGTTATGGCAAGGACCACGTGGGCACCTCTTTTCTTTTCTCTTTTCTTTTCTTTCTTTTCTTTTCTTCTTTTCTTTTCTTGGTACAATAGCATTGTTGAAGCTAGCTGACCGTGACCGAAGTTGCTTGATTTGACTCGCGAAGAGCTCTGACAGGACAAGAAGATAGACACTTGGGATTTAATTCCCCTTGCTTCTTTCTAGGCCTGTAGTGTCTGTCTCGGGTTCTGTTTTAACCATTTAGGAATAACACCCTCCACCCCCCCACCGCCTCCCCCATCTTTGTCCCGAATGAGTTCCTTCTGCGGCTCCTCCAACCCGTCCTTTTTCTCTTTTCGCCTCCTTTCTGTCTACTGTGCCAATTCCCAAGGGATGTGGGAACCTTTGTACACTCTCGGAACCTTTGCTGTCGGTGTGCCTGTTGCTGCCCGGGGAAATCCTCCAAGTAGCTCCGACTAAGGGGACGTATTAGCGTTGCGTACCCCAAGCGGAGGGATTGAGGAGCGACGAGAAGAAGGAGGAGGAGGAGGAGGTGGAGGAGGAGGAGGCGGTGACGGCGACAACGACGAGCGTTAAACGGGGGCCGGCGCGCACCAGGAGCGCGCGGAGCGCCTCAGCGCCCCCTCCCCCCCCGGGCTCCCTCAGCGGCCCTGGCCCGCAGCCCCACTAGGAGGTGAGACTAGCCCGGACTCTGGCTGGAGTCGCCAAGAGGGATGGATGGATGAAAGGAGGAAGAGACCGCGCACCAATGGAGGCGCCGGGGGAGCGGATGGGCCCAGGGGGTGGGAGGCAGAGAATGGGAAGCCCTCCGCCCCCGCCTCCCCGTGGCGCGAGAGAAAGAAGGCCGGGCATCGCATCGCGGTCGCCCTGAGCGTGCATGGCCGCTGCCTTGCTTCAGCCAGGCTTTGGCGTGGGCACCCCGGGACGGAAAGGCCAGCACGGAGAGGGGTGGGCCAGGGGATCGGAGACGGAGATTCTTGGCGGGTGGGCGGGTGAGTGGAAAGAAGCTGGATGAAACTGGTGTACAGGAAGAGCCCTCCCAGGGAATAAAGACGCGGGATTTCTTCTCCTTCACGTTTTGCTGCCTCGAAGGCTGGGAGACTTTTAAGGGTCCTCCTGAGAGAAGAGGCGGTAATGTACGGGAGCAAAGATACGACTAAGGTGGTAAAGCTAGGTGCTGAGTGATCGATCCTTTGTCGTCCCGAGGGGATCACAGGGCTATTGCTGCAAAAGAATTCGAGGTCCTTGCTTCGTGCGTGGCTAGTTCAAAATACGACCAACTCTTTGGAAGATCTTTGGGTCGTTTTAAAAAAAGACTAAAATATTATAGAGTTAATATTGAAGATGCCAAAGTAGCACAATAATTTAGATGCACACTCTGGAAAGACTTGGGCATAATGATATAACTTTAGATTTGGCTTCCTGCTTTCCATTTTAATCAGTTGTGAACAACAAAACACTTTGAAAACTTTAAAGTGAAAACACCTGGTAGTTGCTGTTTGATGTCTGTTCTATTTAATTCACCAAGTGTAATTTGTAGTTACTTGCTTAAATTATAAAGGCTTTTATTTTATTTTTTATGTGCAGATAAAAAAGTTAATATTTTATATTTTATGTTAACATGTTGTACATCTATGTCATTATATATTTTTAAAATTAGAATTACTCTTACTACTGAGTATTAAAGTAAAATAGACACTTCAGATGGTTAAAGTTGCATTTATTTTGCCTCCATGGGTTGCTTTTGACACAGAGAATTAGAGATTGAAAAACTCGAAAGTATGAATTAGGATAGTTATGTCACATATTAAATGAAGTTATTGTAGGAAAATGTGATGATACATTGTATATTTAACTGTGTCTACTGAGGGAACAGAATCTGTCTGGAACAGATTTACCCCCAGTACACTGGTGCGTCTGTTCTGGAGGATTTGATAAGAGACACATTTTTGAATAATGAATGGGGCTATCATTAAAGACTAGTTGGAAGCTATAGCTGGTGCAGAGAATGTAGCTTTTGGTTTTTGAGTTGAATTCAAGGTGCTGATGATCTATAAAGTCCTTCATGGCTTAGGATCTGGATACTTGTGAGGCTACCTCTCTCCCTTATGGTTCCTGCCTGCTCTATGAAATCTTGACAGTGTCTTGTCAATAAAGAAGTGTCACTGATGGGGTCAAGGAGTAATGCCTTCTCTGTTGCTATGGCTGTCCTTTGGGATAGCATGCTTCTTCTCCCCCCACTCTGTCCATAGAGCTCCAATTATGTTGCCCTTTAGGACGGTCTTAAAAACCTGGCTCCAGCACTACGCTAAGATGATTTGTGAACTCACAGGGTATTATGTATTTGTATCATTGTCTTCCCCTGTGAAGTGGAGAGACTCATTTATAGTGGTGGTAGGTATACTGTTGAAAGGTCTGAAGGATCAGGTGGCAGATATATCCTCCTAGAAAAAATCTTATCTATGTGGTCAGTAAAAGTTAACATCTATGTAATGACATATAATCAATCATACTGTCAAGCCATTCTCTTGGCATGGCTGTTTTATTATCTTACTCCTTAAAATTTATTATCTTGGTTTTGTTTTAATCTCCTTTGTTCGAAGTTTGAATCACTTGGCAATTGGGTGGCATCAGAAACTGAATTTATAAAAACTTAATGCCATGATCAGAGAACTGAAGGATAATAGAATGATAGAAAGCAAAACTTGAAAAAAGGGAAGACAGAAGCTTGATAGTCAAAGTTTGTACAGAGACTGATTGATTATGTGCCATCAAGTCATTTTTTACTTGTAGAGACTTCATACTTAGTTTTTCTTCCAGATGATCTATCCTAACATGTTCTTTCAGAACTCCCAAAAGTGCACTGATCGCCACTATTACTGAGTCCATCCACTTTGCTGCTGGCTGTATTTTTCTTCTCTTTCCTCCCGAGCATCTTTGTATAATGTGTCTGAAGTAGGAAAATTAGAGCCTGGTAATTTGTGTCTCATGTGAGAACTATGGGCTGATTTGTCAAGAGATCTTTTATATTGTAGGGAAGGAAAATATATATAATTGACTTCTGTTTCTTCCATTTTTCAGTTTTATCCAAAGTACAGTTTTTGCATCTCAATTCTTGCATACAGATTTTTAGGATATTAATAGCTTTTGCATCTTTTTTATAATTTTCCTGGAGAGTGCAAAAATTCTAATTTGAGTAAGACAGAGATGTAGAGAAATGGAAAACATGAGAAATGAATGTCGTTATATCTTGTGCAGGAGCATGTCAGAAATTGTTCTGAGAAGTTTGAGTTTAATAAGGCTTGACATAGACAAAGAGGACTTATTCAGTGAAATAATAATTCACATATTAAGCCAGGATAATTTATTGATTATGATATATGATTAGGATGGTATGGATTGGGGCTTAGGTCTATTCTTAACCATGGAAATTCAGTGCACTATATTAGTTTGAAACATTGTCAGCACAAACTTAATTTACAGGATTGTGATTATAGAATAAAAGTAAAGAAGGTGCTTTTAGATCAGGGGTGTCAAACTGGAGGCCCGTGGGCCAGATGTATCACGCTCAGGCCACACCCACCCCAGCTCCACAAAGGGGAAAAATGTCATGATACATCATGTGATGGCAACGTGACATGGCGAGTTTGACACCCATGTTTTAGAGCATCTTGAGCTTCTGGAAGGCAGGATATCAGACATATTCAGTAGCCTATTCTATTTTTGTTGGTTATGGGCTAGTTGTTTCAATTCTGTTAGTGAGTCTGAGTTTTCCGGGTCTTCATCTACATGCTTCAGCCAAGTTTTTTCTGAAGCTTATCATTGTACTTTCCAAACCAAAAGGTGTGATTATGAGGAATAAGGAAGTTGTATGTGATCCCATCTACCATGATTTGAAAATTTAAGTTTATTTTTTTCTCTCCTTAGAATGGGTTCAGTATTCTAAGTAAGCAAAACAAGTAAGCTACATTGTAGATTTACATTACATATAAACCAGGTCAGCAGAGTGAATGTTCAGAATAATTAAGAGTGAAAAGACAGCTGAGTTTAAATTATTAATTTATGAAACAGAAATGGAAAGGGAATGTGGGAGTGTCATCTGTGTCTCATATGAAATATTAGAACAATTGTAAATCTGTATTTTGCATACATATATGAATAACCTTATTTTCCCTAAATGTTTTTAAAAGATTTTTTATTTTTATTTACCAATGTGCATGAAGCTTTAAAAATAAAATGCAGCCATCTTAGCAGGTGATAACATCCAGCAGAACCTTCTAACTTGAAAAGTAAACATGTTCACCTCTAATATTTGAATGGGTGACCACTTGAAAATTCTAGGGTTTTTCTCTACATTGAAAGTTGGAAAAAACCAACCCCAAAGAAGAATCAGTCACCAGTCTGATTCTTCATATCCTGATAAAAATACTTTCATCAAGATTGGCTGTCAGCAACTATTTCTTTAGTTCTGCACACTTTTGTTTATGTCTTCTGGTAGCTTCTTTTTTGATTGCCTTCATTTTTTCCTAGTATCAGGGGCTTCTTCACTTATTTTTGCCATTGTTTTATGTGCCTTGAACTTTAGTTTTGTTATTAGTATCTCAGGGATACATAACAAGGAAGAAGTCTGGTGTTACTTCACCTAGAATTGAGTAATTTCTTCTGGTCTAAGGTATTCTTAATAGTTTTCTCCAGCACCATAATTCAAAGGTATTAATTTATTTAGCTTTTCTAATGGTCCAGTTTTCTGAACCATGTGTTATAGGTGGGAAGACCATAATCTTGAGAGTGTAAACATTTGTTGTTTATTGTTATTTTACAGTTTATTTTCCAAACTTGTCAAAAGTCTTTTTTTCCAAATACAGTGGAACCTCGGTTCACGACCACAATTCGTTCCATAACTTTGGTTGTGAACTGAAACAAATTTTCCCATTGGG
>JANHJO010002392.1:169799-181458 GCA_032468235.1 Pseudoxyrhopus heterurus | reverse complement strand
GAATATAAATTCTCTTAGTCTCAGCCTGGTAACTTTTTCTACTAAAATGAACTCTTAAATTTTCATTAGGAAGGGTAGTGACTTGGTTGGGATTCATAGAGGAGCACACTGTTCTGAAGCTGCTTCCTCATCTTTTTAATTTTATTCTTGTTTTTAACTATTTTATAATAATATGTATATCTAGTTTTTATGTTTATTTGTATACTGCCCAGAGTCATTCTATGAGGGAGATGGATGGTGAGAGAGAGGGGGGGGGAAAAGGAAAGAGAATGTAAAATGACTTTCTACCTATGCTATTAGTATTGCTTCTGTTTTATTAATAGCAGACATATTATTTGTTTTTGCAGAGTGAATTATTTTAATGTTTGATACAAAGCAATATTGCAGAAGATTTCTGA
This sequence comes from Pseudoxyrhopus heterurus, assembly GCA_032468235.1. NCBI lineage: Eukaryota > Metazoa > Chordata > Lepidosauria > Squamata > Pseudoxyrhopus > Pseudoxyrhopus heterurus. The sequence goes on along the minus strand of JANHJO010002392.1, from coordinate 181,060 downwards.
TAGCTACAAGATTGTTATTGTTTTCTTGTATGCTATTTTGTGTTTATGTGGAGAATTATTTCCAGAAAAGGCTTGGTGCTGAAAGTTTCTTGCATTTTCTTTCTTTAGATTAAAGTCTATGTTTCATTTATATGGAAATGAACCCACCAGTATTTTTTAAGTAAACCTCCATGGGTTTAGCTTAAAGTTTCTAATCTTCCTTTATTTGGTGTCTGCTAGGAAATTATTTGCAAAATGTTCTTAAACTGTTGCATTTAATAACTGGTGGGGCTGATTAAAAATTGATGGACTGCCAAAAGTTTTAATAATAAAGGTAAGATTTAAGGTCCTAGTTTATTAAATTTGTAGTCCCATAATGATATCCTACATTATTCTGAAAATTGTTTGGCCCCATTGAAACAGACATTTGAGAGACATTGAGTGAGGGGCTGTGGAGAAATTGGAAAGTAGTAAAGCCCCGCTCTATAAAGTTTATTTCATTAACAGAACAATAATGAAGATCTTAGCCTTTACTTTTATACTAACTTTGTTCCTTCATAATCTTTTTATGGTACCATAGTAAATCTTACTAATACTGTAATACAAGTAAGTCTTTGCCTAACAAATGCTCATTCAGCAACTGTTCAAAGTTATGATATTGCTGAAAAAGGAGATTTGGACTTATGGCCATTGCAGCTTCCCTGCAATCATGTGATAGCGATTTGGGACCTTTGCAACCAGTGCACATTTTGTATGGTTGCTGCGTCCCATGGTCATTTGTTTACCATTTACATCAGAAGCCAGCTTCTGATAAGCCAAGTTAGTGGGAAAATTGGCAGGAAGTTGGAAGTCACAGTCATGTAACACTGCACTTAATGTCCATAGGTGATTGATTTAATGACCGCAGCCGGAACTGATGTCATAAATCAGGCACTGACACCTGAAGTTTCACTTTAGAATCATGTCGCTTTGCGATGGATTTGTCAATCCCATTTTCAGTCTACCTGTAAAGGTTTTAGGAAGTGATGTTTAAAAAGTCAATCTAATACATCCTTAATTTAATTAGAATGAAGATTTCTATCTTGGTCATTCTATTCCTACAGGTGATAAATATGTTTTAGGAATAAGCCAATGTTGTAGACTCCACCAACTCTTTGCTATTTGAAGGCTTGAGTTATATTGTTCTATATTGATTTTATGCTGCTGGTTTTATTTTTGTTTCTAATCCTCTATTAGCCGCCCAGAGTTGCAGTTCGCAAGTTGGGTAGCTATTTATTTATTTATTTATTTTCCACCTTTATTATTTTTACAAATAACTAAAGGCAGCAAACACACCTTTCTCTTTTCCTCCACAACAACAACCCTGTAAAGTGAGTGGGACTGAAAGAGAGTGACCGGTCCACAGTCACCCAGCTGGCTTTCATAGCTAAGATGGGACTAGAACTCACAGTCTCCCAGTTTCTAACCTGGTGCCTTAACCAAATACATTATATGTGATAGTTAAAAACATGTTTTGTTTAGCTTGCTTATTCAGTATTGTTAGTCAATTGTTTAATTTATCTTGGATTGCCATCTAGTGATGATTTGTCATATTACAGTAGTTGCTGCAATGGTATATGCAATCTAATTTCCCTGAAGCCTTCAGAGTAGAGAAATACAGATGTTATATTATGGTGTATTAGTTCCTTGGGGTAAATTTCTCTATTTTTATGCAGTGTACATCTGGTGTAGTGTTTTCAGTTTCAATGAATAGCAGGAGGCAGGCAGTATGTCCGACAGATTTCAAATGGAAATGGTCACATAGTACCTGCCTCCTATTGTTAATGTCACACAATGGTGGGAAAGCACACTGACCATAAATGGATGGATGTAATTCTATACAAGGATAGCATATTAGCACATTTTTATAATAATAGTAACAATGATCTTTGTCATTTAAGATGGTATTCATTGGTATAAATATATACTCCTAGATAAATTAAATGGAATAAAGTGTGTTAGGGAAAGGGCTAGAATCTTTGGCCTGCTTTCTCCATTCTGGAGAAAGTATGGGATTATTTTTTAATGTTAATATTGTGTTAAGCTTGTTTAGTTCTCTCTTCACCAAAAATAAGTGAGAAACTCCACTCTGTCATAATTGATTTTGTAGGATTGTAAAGGATAGAGGAAAGGGGCTATAGGCTATCAGTGTTCTGTAGGCTATGCTTTGCCCATTCTGTGATTACTGGAAGAGCTTTGGAAACGTTGGCATCTTGAACTTCTGGAAAAGGAGGGACGAATAAAACAGCCTAGTATGATCTAGCTATTCAGTCTTTGCAAAAAAAAACCCCAAAGGTCCTGTATATGTAATCTTCTTGGTCCCCTTCCTTTTCTAACACATGCCATAAACAAGATCCAAAACGAAAGGTCTTACTAAGATAAAAGATAATTGGTTTTTACTCTTGAGTTCATTCATTTTCATTTTTTAAATATAAAATGTGTAATCTATGATTATTAGGATGCTATTTATAACACACAATATCTCTCATGTAGCCATGTTTACATTGCTTATTTTGTAGCAGGTGTACTTTATTTAAGTGGCATTTTTTTTGCATACTGAATCATGCACACAATAAACATAAAGATTGAATATTATGGCCAGAAAACAATTTATGATAAATTATAGCAAATTCAAAAAAGAAAAAAAATTAATTCTGTAAATGTAGTTCAAGTTAATAATTATTTCAATTAATTCTTTAGTCTTACTGTATAAGAAATTAAAAGGAAGCTAAAATAGCTTAGAAATGAAAATGAAGGAATATATCCCAACCCTTAGTACTTTTTTTCATTTGCTGTACAGGTAATGCTCAACTTATGACCATTTGTTTAACAACCATTCAAAGTTACAACAGCACTGAAAAAGGGACTTACAACTGGTCCTCACACTTAGGGCCATTGCAGCATTCCTACTGTCATGTGATCAAAAATCAGGTGCTTCACAACCAATACGCATTTACAACATTTGCAGCATCCCAGGGGGACCACGTTGATCTTCCTAGCTGGTTTTGAACAAGCAAAGTCAAAGGGGAGGAAGCCGGATTTGCTTAATGACGGCGTTATTCACTTAACTGCAGCGGTTAGCTTAACAACCATGGCAAAGAGAGTCATAAAATTAGGCAGGACTCACTTAACAACCCACCTTGTTTAGCAGTGGAAATTTTGGTCACACTTATGGTCAGTAAGTCAAGGACTACCTGTACTTTAGAAAGTCACAGCAGGCTTATTTAGTTCAGAATCTTAGGAAGACTTTTCTTAACACCAAAGCATTGATGTCTCATTTTCATGTTAGAAAATTGCTTGATAACTGAGTATGTTTTTTGTTTGTTTTCAGTTATAATGGATAAATACCAGGAACAGCCTCATCTTTTGGATCCCCATTTAGGTAAATATTGAGATTCTATAAATTTTTGATAAAATATCATTTTTTTTTATTAGCGTGGATGATACTGATTTTTCTTCTTCTTAAGAGTGTATGGTAGAAGATTCTTTCTAATCCAGTGTTTGGGACTTCTCTGTCTAGAATACACTTGCTTCTGAAAGCAGCTTTACTTAAAGAACGTGATACACTTCCAGTTTCATATCATTAATAGAGATTAAGACAAGAAGGAGAATAGGAAAGAATAATTTAATTTTCCAGTAAATATCCATCTAGAAAATGAACTCATCCCAGAAGCTTTGGGGTAATCTTTTATTTCCAATGTGAAAAATCTCTCTCTTTCTCTCCCCCCTCTCTATGTAGAAATTGTGATTATTTTCCTGAAAGCATGGTACAATTCTCTTGCTACTTTGTAAGGCAAGTTTATATGGAAAAGAAGTAATGCATGTCTCCTCATCTTTCTTTTGAATTTTGACAGAGAGGTGGCAAGTGTTTCTTGCCAAGCATGTGCCCCATTTGAGTTGTAGGCCAACTCTGCTCTTTCTGTTGAAAGTGCATCAGAAGTGTGCGGTAGAACATTTATTTCTATCTTATGGATACTTTCCTGAGAAATAAACTCAGATCAGGCAAGAATTAATCATTCACCGATCATATAATCTGATCAGGATAGTCAGCATCTGGAAAAACCAAACTCAGATCTACAGATGTCTATCAACTGATTATGTACCATCAAGTAATTTCCAACTCCCAGCGACCACATAGATTTTCTCCATGATCAGCGTACCATTATCCAATAGTAAGTACAGAATTAGGGCTGAAATAGGATAGTGAAACATTGTGATACCACATTTATCTTCCTTTGCCTGTTTTCTTTGGTTTGACGCAACCAGACCATTGCTTTCTCTTATCCTTTTTATTATACTGCATTTGGTCTTTCAGATAAGCATTGATCAATTAAAACGTATCATAAATAACATTTTGCTTTAAACACATGATGATCAAGAATATAATCGAAGCGTGATAGAATCACAAAACTGAAATGGTCCTTAGAACTCAGTTACTCCAACCCCCTGCTCAGTACAGGAACCACTAGAGCATCTCTGGCAGATGACAGACATTGGCCTTTCTCTGAAGACCCCTAACCAAAAACAAACAAACAAAAAACAAAAGCCCCTCACTACTTTATGTAGCAGGTTATTGCGCCAGCTCACTATTCATATAGCTAGAAGGTCTTCAGCCTTGGTTCTGGTTCTTCCCTTTGGGCAGTAGGGAATACGTCCAATCTCTCCCTCTACTTTGTGACAACATTTCAATATCTGAAGAAAGCCACTGTGTCAGGTAGTAACAGCAACATGTGTTTTTCATGAAACAAATTAGGTAATCCATTCTGATCCTTATTTGTGAGGCTGTTTAGTGGGAGACAAACAGCCAACTAACTTTTCCTTTATCAGCTCACCCATTTCCCTATGTTTTCTCTAGAATGGATGTTGAATTTGTTGCTAGATATTATCCGACATGAAGCATCTCCTCCTCTTCTAATTCATCTGGCCTTTCAGTTTCTCTACATTATTTCAAAGGTAAAATTTAATTTTAATATAGTAGTAATATGGCTTTACTGCTATACTCTCAAATTAGATAAAAGAGGGACAGTCATTCATAATGTAGTTATTGTCAAATGAATGTTTGGAACTCTGAGAGTCTGCACTTTTACTGTGGTTTATGAAGAGGATATATCCATAAAGGACTAGACTTTATAGAATTGCTCTTTCATAGTTTGCAATTGAAAAGTTAGTAGTCCTTAAATAAACTCCACAGAGCCTAAAAACTCCCTCTCCTTTTTATTAGATCCTTACATATATGTAATTTAAGTGTAATCATTTTATATTTTTACCATTATTATTGGTACTTTGTGATTCTTATCATTGTGTTGATTACATAAACATTAACTGTTTGCCTATTGCATTGCAAATGCATAACTTGAAAGCTCCCTTGAGCTTGAGAGCTGGTGTGAGGTCAAATATTAATTAAACAATTGAATTTATTTTTACATTTCCATAAATGGAGATGAATTATTAAACTGGAAATGCTTTTGTTCACCTAGGTACGAGGATATAAAACCTTCTTGCGATTATTTCCTCATGAAGTAGCAGACGTACAGCCTGTTCTAGATATGCTTGTAACTCAGAATCCAAAAGAATATGAGGTATGCTCTTGTTACCTAAAGTCCTCTCTATAAATGAGTTCATTCCATTATAGCTGTCCACTGTCCACTCTGAAAGCAGGCTTTTGAAACATTTCCCAAGCCTAGGTATTACTGTCAGTATTACCGGTACTACAGAGATCATAATGAATGAACCCTACCAGGAGGCGAATGCAATATTAGGATGATGAGACACAATCTGCTCGCCCCCCCAAACTAAGTTTGGATTCAATACTTATTACTAAGTAACATATTAGCAAAGTTAGCTTTGATGAATCTTGATCATTCTGCTTAGAGACATACATTGTTACAATTATTTTTTGTTTCTGAGTTGCAGTTTGAAAATGGCCAGCTATTAACTTTTAACTTGATAAATGTTAACAGAATGGCAAAACTGTTTCAGAATCTATCTACTTATGGATCTTTGCAAGAGATAAACAAAATATATCAAATGCAAAATGTTTTGAGCTTTAAACAGTTTTTTTTCCAAGTTTGAATCAAGCTAGGAGTACTTCAGATATTAGAATGCACTTTGAGATTGAAATGTTTTGCATTCAAAGTATCTTTCCAAAACTCTAGTGTTTATGTTTACATTGTCTTTGGGTTCAGCATACATAACCCAAATCCTAATAGAACCAAACATGCCTCCTTTTTTATCATATTTGTCTTTATTATCTAGATAATTTCCTATCTCGATTTTACTAGTAGAAATAGTTTTTACGCTGTACACTCGAAGTTTTCTGAGAACATTCACTATGTATTTTATTCTGATTCTTTTCCTACCTTGTTAGACCTGGGAGACTCGTTACATGCTCTTGTTATGGTTATCTGTAACATGTTTGATCCCATTTGATTTGGTACGGCTAGATGGAAATATGTCTTCCGTAGAAGGATGTCCTCGTGTATCAACAATGGATCGAATTCTGGCAGTAGCAAAAGTAGGTGTAATTGCATAAAATCATGATTTTTGAATGGTTTCTTTCACTTGAAAAAGTGATTGTAACTTAAACGTAGTTTTTTTCTGCTTAATCTGGGTACCTCTATGCATTTTGTTATACAAATTATCATAATAATCATTCAAGCTTATTGCATACTAACTGATGGGAGGGGAATCTCATTTATAGAATCAGTTTTGATAACAAGTCCAACTGTCCTTTTAAAAACCACTGTGTCTTTGTTTTGATGTTGCATACTTTATTTTCTAATTCATGATCCTTTACTAACACTATAGTATGTTGCAGAGTTTAAAACAAATATTGTGTTTAGAAATATGCATTTCCTGATTCTGTGCATATAAATGTTGAAAAAGAAAATGCAGTGGGCAATTAAAATAAACTGTTCCTAAAGCAGTTTTGAAGACAGTTTTTGTTTGCTTATCTTCCACATCTTTGAATTTTGCAGACTTTTTGGCAGTTTATTTATATGCTAGCTTAACATTCTATATAGAAATGTTTTTTTTTATTATTCTTCTCAAATTTCAACTTTTCATCCATCCTGATTTGCATACACACACACACACACATTAAGTGAAGTTTGTTTATATAATTTACGTTGTATGAACAATTTTAATATAATAAATTTCAACTCAAATCTTTTCTTACTTTTAGTCATACCTTGTTGTAAGTGATAAGTCTCGTGATGCAGCTGCAGTCCTGGTCTCAAAGTAAGTTTCTTGTGCTGATAGAGAAGAATGTGAAACTTTTTTTTAAAAAAATGTACCATTATCAATAAGCCTAAATTTATTTGTTCCATTGGGCAGTTGTATACATTTGCAATATGAATAAATAAGCACTTAAGTCAATATACATAATAGCAGAATGAGAATTTTCTTCAGGGCAAGAAGTAAGCTTACTAATGGTGCCAACTTCTTGTTTTCTTCATTAAGGTAATCCTTGACTTATGATCAGCTATTTAGCGCCTGGTCAAGTTATGATCCCAAAAAGGGGTTTGAAGTTCTGATGGCCAGACTTCCTCCATGGCCATGTGACTGAACTTTGGGTGCTTTGCAGCACAGTTCCATTTATGACCATTTGCAGCATCTCGGATATATGCAATCACGTTTTATGATGGTTTTGCTGAAAACCAGCACTTCCTTCGAATTTTCATCAAAACCATGCTCATAGGGAACCATTGGTTCACTTAATGATCACCGCATTTGCTTAATGACCACCACAAAAAAGATTGGTTGACATACAACCATAATGGGCAGACTCCATTATAGTCGTATGTCAAAGAAGGGGTATAAAGAAGGGATAAACCTTCAGAATTCTCTCATGGCAAAGTTGCTCAAAAGTATTTTTCTATTGCAACATCTGCCAATAGTGGTAACAATATGGCAAATTTGTCAGTGTCGGTGTGTTGTATAGGACTTGTATGTCTCTGTATGTAAATGCTATTTATACTTTTAAAGAAGAATGGGGAAATCGGTGTGGTCACCAAGTTTGGGTAACAAAACATGTAGAAATATGGAGCCCCCAGACTTGTTTCTTTTTCTTAGTGAAGGTGGTAGACATGGTTTCTTGGTGAGTTGGAATCACTCTGCTTCCAAGCAAGATTACTATGAGGTTTTCTGAGTCTCCACCTATGCTATAGGAGGCTAGAATGGAAAACAAGCCTGCCAGCCCTGATGGCTGCCATATTAAGCTTTGTTATAACTAATAGAGAACCTAAGAAAGATAACTTAAATCCTTAACATTGCCACTTTTCTTAATGTTTTCTGATTAACTCCCACAATTTCATGGCTTCTGGAGACAACTAAGTAGAGTCAGTTCACATATGGCTAATCCTTCATCTCCTCTTCCCCATCCCACAAATGTTTGTTTACTTGAACATCCTTGGAGCATATTGATACCTTTCCCCCCTTTCTAGCTGTCCTGGCTGCAGTCTTTACAGTGCTGAACTATTATTATAAGAAATAAGTCTACATGTAAAGGACATTCAAATATTTCAGTACCAGGGAAATTTAATCAGTTATTCCAAATTAAATACGTTATTTTTCATAACTGTGGTAAAGAGGGAGATGCATTAGTTGGGTTATTAGAAATTTTTATCAAATCGTCTGTCTTAATAGGATCTTTTTTATGTTAAGAATCAGTAAATATTGTAAATAACAACAACAGTAACAATAATAATAATCCATCAAGTTGGTGTTAACTCTTAGTAATCAGCACAGATTTCCTCCATGATGACCTGTTCCTAATTGGTGATTTTAAATCTTCTAACGGTGGACCTCTTACCACTGTAACTGAAACCATTTTTTCTGGTCATCCTCTTCTTCCCAGCATTAGAGCCATCTCTAGAGATCTTGGTCTTGCATAATGTGTCCAAATAGGATAATTTGAGACTGCAATAAAAGATAGACCAGTATAGAAATGAAATGCATTTGTCTGTTGTATTAAGAGTATTCAGAACAATTAAAAGTTTTGACATAACATGTCAACGTTTGTTAAATACCTTCAATAGCTCAACTCTTCCTCTTCCCTCCACACTATTTGTTTCAAATTAACAACAAAATTGTAAGAAAAATACATGATGTGGGTTGTTTCCTCCAGGCTATTGTTTTATTTTTTGCATTCCATGTTTATTATTGTTTGCCACCCAGAGTTGTTATAAATCAAATGGCCTTACAAATAAATAGATTTATAAATTATTTTAAAAATGCTTTACAACTAATAATGCTTTATTTTTTGTAATTTACACTGGCAAAATTCCTTAGAAGTTATAGCTTAGCTCTACTATATAATGGCAATATATTAAAATGTGATTTTTAAAACATTTTATGTAGGAATAGATCTAATTTCACAGAATATGAACATATAATGGGTCATATATGGTTTGAAAATTGTTCAAAAGTCTTTGGATCTTGTTTAATTACAGCAATTACAGCTTCTCTCTGCTTTTCAGTAAAGCATCCTATTTTTTTCCAGGTTTCTGTGCAAGGTTGGAAAAAATGTATATATCTTAATGAATAAGTGAGAACTGTTATACTTAATGAGATTTGAAGCAACTTTTCAAAAACATTTTTAAAATGATTTCTGTTAAAGTTTACAATGATAAAAAAATAAAAATTAATAGAGACTACAAAAAAAAAAGATTGAAAAGAAAAAATAGAAAGAGCAGAAAAAGAAATAAAATATAGAAAAAAACAAAAAAGAAGTATCTTTCCTCTTCATTATGACAACTACAAATAATTTTAGTAACTTATTACCTTTTCTTAAAATGCAACAAATGCTTTTTTCTTCCCATATCTCATATCTTAATTATAAACAAAATCTTAAAACTTCACCTTCATTCTTTGACAGCAAAAGTCCATTAAAGGCTATCAGAGATAACTACATAGCTATTGCAACCTTGATCAAATAAGCCAATTCTGTATTCCTTTTCTGTATTTATAAAATCTTGACTTTTAGTACCTTCAAATAGTGTTCTCAAGCTTGATTTGTTTACATCTTCTCTTGGTCTCTTCTCAGAATATCCTTTAAAATTTTAACAGATCTCTTTTGTAAATCCAGTAAAAAAAGTTATCCAAATAACTTTTCTGTTTTAATACTTGATTCTCTTTTTGAAATATCAAGACCTCATCCAGTTTCATTTCTATATTCAGTATATCCTCCATACTTTTCCATATCATTACAAGATATAACTTCTCATTATTTAAATGCATATTAAAATCAATCTCTGGTATAGCTTGTTCTTCTTTTGTAAGAACATTTGCATGCCATTCATCCATGAAGTTATATATTCTTAAAATTAATTTCCAAGTCTGTTGTTCACAAGTCTCTATAAAAGATCCACTATTAAGTATTTTGCTTCATTTTATTCTAGTGTGTCAAATTTGATTCTTCTTCTTCACTAATTATCACCTTTAATTTCTTCTACTTCCCTCTAGTGTCCAACATTCAAAGTCCTATATTATCATGCTTTTCCAAAACAACTGAAATTTCCCTTGGGAAAATTTCATATAATTAATTTCATATTCTTATTTCAAATCCATCTGGCCCTTTAGTCCATTTAGAACTTCCAAAATCTATACACCTTTTTGCTGTTTATTCCAAAAATTAATGTTTTTCTAAATCCTTAAATTTGCATTTAAAACGTATTTCACAAAGGAGAAGGTGACTCACCTAGTGAATGCAATAAAAACTTTTTAAAAAGCAGTAAAAAGGAATTTCAAAGGCAATTAAGAAATGGGACTTGATTGAGTTGTGTTACAACTGCGAGCTTAGATGGAATATTCCATCGATTCCCAGTTGCTCAACTCACAAACCAACCAAAAAAACCCCACCTTGCAGTCTTAGCAGGAGGAAGACCTGTCCAGGGTACACGTGGGCGATCTCACAATCTCTTCTTTTTCTGGAGAGATTTCACCACCCAGGATCCAGCATCCAGGCACCGATGTCTTCCATGAACACTGTCCTGCTTTGGCAGAGACATTTGAGATACCATGGCCTCACTGGAAGTGTCTTCCATGTCATTTTTGAAATACACACAATTTATGCATATTGGAATGCTTTTAGTGATATCTAGTGGGAACTTCAAGACATTTGTGCAAATCATTTTATATATTGCATTAGATTTATAGAAATTATTACAAATCCACTGAAAATATATTTGATAAAACAATACAGCATTATGAAGCCCATAATCCCCATTAATATTGCTTTTGTT
>JANHJO010002392.1:144476-154733 GCA_032468235.1 Pseudoxyrhopus heterurus | reverse complement strand
ACACCACAATAGAGAAGACCTGCAATGGGGGGGGGGGTGGAGGGGAGAGGCAGGTGAAGGAAAGAGAGGAACAGTGTGCAGTTGAAACCTTAGCTCTTTCCAAAAGGCTTCGGATTATACCATGTTTCATTTCTGGTCCACCCTCAAAACAACTTCTACAAGCCAGAGAAAATATCCTAAAACATATCAAGAGAGGATCAAGAATGTCTGTATCTGTGTATCCGCAGGTCTCCACTCTCTGATTATTGTATAAAACATACGTCACGAGGGGGGAAAGTTTGGGAAGGGAAGGGGAAAAAACAAACTCCCTATTAAAACGTGACCCGATGAGAACAGCGCCTGCCTCTAGGAGGGGGGCCAGCATTGCAGCCCAAAGCAGAGGCCCTCCCCCTGCCTGGGGCTTCTCTAGCCTGCTCTCCAGTGAGAGCTGCCATTCGCTGATGGCAGAGACTTTACGGAAACAAGATTAGGGTGGATGTCATCTTGCCCCTCCACTTTAGCCTTGCTCCATGGGGGGAGCCAAGGGAGGAGGTGTCAAATCAAGAGGGGCTCTCAAGCCCAGGATCGAACACTACAATTACAGAACCCAAGACTTGTATGCATGTGCCGTGTATGTCCCATGTACCAAAGGCTTTGACATGGCCAGCATCCTGACTTTTTGACACACACACACCCAGGATACTTCTGCATGGATGCTGCACCCCGCCCGAGGCCCCTGGCCTTTTCTCTCTATCTTTCCAACCTTCAGTCATCAGCGCATCTTTGCAAACCTTTTATCCTCCATGGGATGAAGTTTCAAAGAGCATTGTAAAGAACCACAGGTGGGTTTCTAGCATAGGTGGCAGAAGCAACCCAAGCAGAGGGATCTACAGAAAGTTCCTGGGGCCACGGGACAGGAGGAACGGCAGGCTCTCTGACCAGGAGAGACGGGCAGGGCTTGGAAGCTGCTTGGAGAGAAGCCCTGGAAGGCTGGGAAAAACCAGGACCTTGTGGACCTCTGAGTGGAGGAGAGCAGCTCTTCCAGCTGGGAGGGCAGCAACCTCAGTCCCCCACAGAAAGCCAGGCAGGATGGAAGACCATTACTCTGGGGATGAGAAACCACGAGGACTCCCAAGATGAGAGAGGGAAACTTCTAAGAGGAGAGAATGGAGAGACAGTTGCCCATTGTGGCCAGGAAAGCCATATGAAGATGTCTAGGAAAGGCCAGGATAGGAAGCGGAGGACTGTAAGTCTCTGTGTGTGTGAGTGTGTGTGTTTGATTGATTGATGCTGCTAAGAAGTTAACTAAGAAGTTATTTTGTCCCAGGTACAGAAGGCATTAGCACATCTTCCATGGCCAGAGCGGATTTGGAAATGATGCTTGTGTCCATGCCATTCCTTAAGTCCCCTGGGTGGTGCTAAAGGACAGTCACTTCAAGGCAAAACCTCTGAAGCCGCGAAGATACAGCAGCGAGTTAACCCTAGAGATCTCCTGGCTATAACACATCACGCCAACGCATTACACAGAGATCCTTCATGAAATGATCCCTTGGGACAGACTGATTTGATGGATGCACTACACAGGCACAGAAGCCCCCAAACTTAAAGGACAGCAGATATGCCATGGAGACAGCCTCAGAAATGGCTCTGAGCAACTGGAAACCAGTGGCAGCAGGGACTGCCAGCCCTGGAGGCTGTTTGTTGCCAGGAAAACGTAAGGAAGTTTACGGATACTTGTCTGGTTGCCTAAGGTGAACAAAAATCACCTGCTGCAAAAGGGTTGCAAACAAAAGGAAATGCTCAAGTGTTTCTTCAAAGTAGCACATTCAGATACACATTTGGGTGGAATATTATCTTGCTCATTTTACCTGTATTTAAAGGTAGGCTAAATATCAAATAGAGATATATGAGTAATTTTTTTCCTACTTTTTCATTATTGTTGCTGAATTAAAGTTTCAAAATTCTAGAATCCAATTTTCATATTTAATGGCAGTTTTATATTGTAATTTCATAACTAATTTTCTCAATAGATGGCTTTAAGCACTTAAATATAGTGCAAAAGGGTTTTTTTTTTTCAACTGCAAACTGTTAAAAATTTTCATAGGTCCTTGGGGAAGTGTTTTAATTTGTGTCACAGATGAGCCAAAATATCAGTCAGGCTTTTGAGGAGAGGCAGCAGGAGGCGGATGCTTTAGCAAATTAAAGAAGTCCGGACTTGGGAGTTTAAATATCACCTAATCTCAGGAGTGAGCAAACCTGAAACATCTTAAAGGTTTGATCTCTTTTAAGTGATGGGGCACTCTGCACCTGTTCATTTTTGAAAATGTAAAGGTTTCTCTCCTACTTCAAGCAAAGCAAGCTGGTCAACTGCTTTAGAAAGTCTGTCTGCTTCTGTCTTACACAGCAATGCCAAAGAATGGGATTATGAGATCCTCATCGTGATGCTCAGCTGAACTATTAGCGGGACTCAAGAGTTGGTTGTAGAATGGCTCCCAATAATAAATACTTGTCAAGGATTCCACATCAAACTAGAAAGAAGTATCAAGGGACGCCCGGCAGAGCTCTGAGATGTTATTTGTAAATGAGTTAGAGAAAGGCTTGGAAAACATGATTACTGAAAGTAAGGAAGACACAAAAAAGAATGATAGCAAACACCTTATCAAGGTTTAAGACAATCTCAACAAGTGAGAAATATCATTATAAATTGGGCCCTAAGTATCATTGGAAGAAGACGAGGAAAACGGAAGGAACAATGGATCCAAGACAGACCATGGAAGCTGACTGATGAAAGAAAAGTTATAAAATTAAAACAAAACCAGCCAAAGATGTGGATGAAATGGGAAAAAATCAAACCAGAAATACACAGAGTTGGACCAGATGGTGAAGAGAAGTTGCCGGAAAGACAAGAAAGAAGGGTTAGAATGGAAAGGCATTGACACGCAAGAAGCAGCCAATCTGAACGATTCCAAAACTTTTATTCCATAGCTAACGAACTGACTGGAATGAAGACGGGCTCCAGGGTTCCAGCAGAATAGAACTAAACTAATAGAACAGAACAGAACAAGAGCATTGGAATTGGAGGTTTTCTAGTCCAACCTGCTGCTCAAGCAGGAGACCCTGTATCATTTCAGACAAATGGCTGTTCAGTCTCTTTTTAATAAATTTAATCAATTAAATTTAATTGATCAATTTAATCAATGAAAGATAAAGATTGGGAAGTTTCTGGTCACCCAAGATGAGCAGAATAAAAAATGGATTTGAACACTTCTGGGAAATTCTTAACCAGTCAAACCCGGCCACTATGTACAATTTTAATGAAGAGTGGGCCTAATAAGAGCTTCAGGTGAATACTGTGAAATTACTACTGAAGAAGTAAAGGTGGCAATTTGAAGCCTTAAAAACAATAGCTGGCTCAGATGAGAGCTTAAAACATGGCGGACAGGCTGTGGTGAAAAAGCTGACAACATTGTTTAATAAAAGTTAGCAAAATGGTGTAGTCCCAGAGGCCTAGCAAAGAGGGGCTATTGGTAAAGCCCACAAGAAAGGTACCAACTCAGAGTGCACCACCTGCCCTCCTCCTCCTCTCGGAGCCTGGAAAGACCTTTCTCATAATTCGCCTTAGGCAGCTGCCAAGTGCCCTGTACCAACATCTGAGAGAAGAACAAGCCAGATTTCGCTGCGGAAGGTCCTGCGGTGAGCAAGTCTTCACCTTATCAAATATCACAGAACAGTGCATTGAGTATCGACGTCTGCTGGCCATCAACTTTATTGATTTTAAGAAAGCATTTGGCAGTGTCCACCGGGAATCCCTCTGGCAGATCCTACATTTATACGGTTACCAACAGTCTTCATTACTATCTTTAAGGACTTATGCCTACAATCAAGTTGCTGCATTAAGACCAAAAATGGCCACACGAACTTCCTTGAAATTATTACTGGAGTTAGACAAGGCTGTATTCTATCACTGCTCCTCTTCCTTGTGGCCCTCGTGAGGCGAAAAACATCACACACCAGGAAAGGCATTCATTATTCTGACCCAGACTGCCTTGGTGATCTGGATTTTGCAGATGATATTGCGCTACTTGAGGAAGTTAAGACGAAACTACAAGTGACGACTGCCTTAGATGAAGAAGCAAGCAAAATTGGCCTCAAGGTAAGTGCTGAGAAATAAGAGCTCCACCACACAAATATAGGGAATCACACTCGGATCACAGTGACTTGAGGAAGTAGAAAGGTTTACCTATTTGGGTACAAAATGCAGAGAGGGACGTTAAGTACCGCATTGGAAAACCAAGAGCTGTTTCCCAGAGAATGAATAAAATTTGGCCCTCATCGTCTATATCACTGGAACTTAATTCCGTTTGCTCACTTCCATAGTGATCCCGACAGCCAGTGAGACTTGGAAAATGTCAGCAAGTATTAACAAGAGACTCGACATCTTCCAACAAAAATGTCTTTGCTGAATCCTAAAGATTTGCTGTTTTGACCGTATTACTAAGTTTTCCAAAAGAGTTTCTCCTGCAAACTACGTAACATTGTTGATTGCAGAAGACCCCAACTTGCAGGTCATGCTTTCTGCATGGAGAATAATCAAATCTTTAAGAAGGCAATGAGATGGACCTCCCCCATGCCAAATGACCAAGACGACACCCTCGAAATACACGGTGAAGAGCGTTCATGGAAGACTTAAAGCCTCTAAACATCACATGGGAAGATGCTCACCCAAGACCAAAAATGCTGGCGACCCCTTGTTGCCTGATATGCTACGTAGCATGGGAGGATCTAATGCTAAAAAATGCAACAAGCGAGAAGAAAGGACAGAAGCCAGCAATGTGAATTTCAACGGGATAAGCACAATCTTTTGGGTGAAAAGAAATCAAAGACATCAGCACAGAATATAGGGGACCATGCTGGACAGCAGCACAAGTAATATGGATTTAGGTTTCTTGATGGATCAAATCTGAACATGAGCCAGGAGTGTAAGATGGCTGCATAAAAGGCAATGGCCATGCTAGAAAGAAGTTTTGTGTCAAAATCAAGAAAAGTCTTTGTTCCCCTCTATTCTGCATTGGTTATACAAACATAGCTAGAACACGGTGTCCACTACTGGGCACCACATTTTATGAAGAACATACTGGACAAACTAACCAACTGGAGCATGTCCTGGACCTGTCCTGGAAGGAAAGTTATGAGGAATGGTTAGAGGCACTCAGTCTGTAGTAGATATAATTGGCGATTTCAAGTGTGTGAAGGGTGGTAGGATTCTTTTTTTTTTTACTACCGGTTCTGTGGGCATGGCTTGGTGGGCGTGGCTATGCGGTCAGCTAATCAGAGGTGGTATTTGCCATGGTCAGCCAATCAGAGGTGGTATTTGCCGGTTCTTCGAATTATCGCTACCGGTTCTCCGGAACCTGTCAGAACTGGCTGAATAGCACCTCTGGGCGTCACGTGATGTATCACTTTTGTCCCCTTTGCTAAACCAGGCGTGGGATTGACCAGCACATGATGCATCTGGCCCGCGGGCTGTGAATTTGACAACCCTGTCCTAGGATGACAAGGATGAAGTAAAACATTATTTGTGTTTATTATTTTTTCGCTATCTAGGCTTCATTTATGTGGAGACCATTTTAAATTTAAGTTTGTGTTCCTTTTAGGTAAATATACTAGATTGGAGATGTCTCAACAAGTACTTTGAAAAAAAGTAGAATGTTTACTTGCAGCTTCTCATTTTTATGCTTGTTTAATTATCGTAATCTGAGTTTCAGTCAATTTAGACAGTACAGAAGTATATACTGTTTCCAAGAAATATAAATATATATATATATGTATATGTATATGTATGTGTATATGGGTGTGTGTGTGTGTGTGTGTGTGTGTGTGTGTGTGTGTGTGTATATATATATATATATATATATATAATGGCTTTTATATCCAAGGATTTATCTCTAACAAATAATTTCAAAGATGAAAAATCAATACATTTTTAATACAGAGATTCTGAAGCTGGTTTTGCCCTGTGTCCTCATTGGATTTGGTTAAGCAGATGTTAAATTGCACCAGTCCAGGGTTGCAAATAATAGCCATAATTATTTTGAGTTGATGTATATTGTGCAAGATCCTTGGGTGTAGCTACAAATGTGCAGGTTTGGGTGAACATCAGTTATTGTGTTTCATAGCATAGTCATGAGATTTACATTTAATTATAGTTTTAACTGGATAAAATAAAGGAAGATGGTTAAGTAACTCAAATAGGACAATATGTTGTGAATTCAGATTTCATCTTGTCCCTTAGGAGTAGAAAATAAAATCTAAGAATTATAATAATAATAATATAATCCCCCATTGAAGCATTACCTTAATGTGGTTGTGGGGCTTGTATGCTCTGAAGAAGATGAGATTTATGCTAATGATTCATCCATGCTTGACAGATCTTGTCAGAGGAGCCAAATGAAGAGTGTCTCTCCCATAAACAATATGGTGAGACGTAATTTACAGAAATCTATACTGTATTCGTTGTTGCCCAATTCAACGAGGACAATGCATAAAGTGTTGGGAGTACCTGGACATCTGGTGACATGTGAGCTATATGACTCAGGACTGTTGGCTAAACAAATAGGGTAAGCAGCCTGCAGGACTATTGAAGGAAAAGTTACTTACCCACTGCAAATATACAAAAAGTAAAAGCAAAGATATACAGATTTGTTATTATAAATCATGTCTAAGTGAGAAGAGAATATCTGAAGAGAATACACTAGTTTAGGAAAGAACAACATCCAGAATCAGAAATAATAGAACAAAGGCTACAAGATCAGCTTCGATTTATAATATGAAATAAAGAATATACAAAAGCAGAACTGGAAGAACTGCAAAGAACTAACCAGGGCAAAGAAATCAAAGTCTTGCCAGAGGAATCCCAAACAAAAGAGATAATCCAGGTGGAATTGGTAGCATAGAAATCAGCATTGTTTTTAACAGTTTTCATTCCCAGACTAGACACTCTCTCTTTTGCCTTCTCCTCACAAAGAGCAAAGCCTTCTAACAAGCGGAATTGAAACAAACTGAGCATCTAGAACAGCACAAAAGCAACAGAATAAGGCTGCCTGCACTGAAGCTTGTTACAAAAAACAGCTAGCACATTTTAAAAGATACCAGTACTGTAGTTTATCAAATATATGCACTAGCTTGCTTCAAGAAATAAACCAACTGATGTACAGCACAGCTGCAGTTATTATTGAAAATCTTGCATGCAAAAGCAACATTTTTTAAAAAATCCCAATCAGTGAATTACCAAAATGGAGGATAAGATTGGGAAATAAGATCAGTGTGTTAAGATCAGATGCAAGCTAGCTAGAAGAGATAAATAAAAGAAGCTGAAGAACAAGATCAAAGAAGACCTGACTAAGAAATATCACCTAGGGACAAGGTAGATCAAGGAAGCACTAGAAAAAATAAAACAGCAAACAAGAAACAGTAAAGGCTGAACCTCCAATTTCAGCTGAATCAGAAACATTTCTACCAATCCATCAATGGAAAGATTAGAATGAAACAGTTAACACCTGAGAAAGAATCAGTGTAGTTCTGGGTGCAGCTATGGGATAAACCAAAGAAATACAACAAAAATGCAACTTGGATAAAGGAGGTAGATAAGAATAAAAAAGAAAGTAAAATGAAAGAACGTGTCATCAACAGCAAAAAAAGAGGGAGAAAAGGGCAAGTAAGACCAAGAACTGGTCAGCGTTAAGTGAATAGGAACTTTTGATTGAAATATGTGACTGGCCTGCATCCATTCATTGCCAAGCAGTGTAAGATCATACTACAAGGAGGTGAAATTTAAGATTGGTTAACAACTGGCAAAACCTACCTGATAATGAAAGATCCACCAAAAGGAGTGGCATGAGGCAAATACAAGACAATTACCTGTTTACCAAATCTTTCAGATTGCTAACTGGTATGGTAGCTGATGCAGTCCAACATCATCTAGCTGAAAACAAGCTGTTTCCATTTTAGCAGAAAGGAAACTGCCCCAAACAGCAGAGGAACAAAAGATCAGATCCTAATTAACAAGGTGATACTGGAAAACTGCAAGAGAAGGAAGATCAATTTGAACATGGCTTGGATTGATGACGAGGCATTCTACTCCCTGTCACATGATTGGATAATCAAGTGCCTACAAATAACGGGAATCAGTAGAAACCTTTGTGCAAAGATCAGTGACACAATGGAAGCTACAGTTGCTGGTCAATGGTAATAGACTGGGAGAGATTAATTTCAAGATGGGAATCTTTCAAAGAAACTCAGTATTACCAGTACTCTTAGTCATTACATTGATTCCTCTGTCAGCAATACTGAACAAGACAGCCATGGCTCTCGAACATCAGAAACATATGCCAGGTTACGTATGCCAGGCTCTCGCACCTCCTTTAAATAGATGATCTGAAGCTATATGGAAAAATACCATCTGACATGTAATTACTGCTCCAAATATATAGCCAAGTTATTGCAATGGAGTTTGGGGTGGATAAATGTGCCCTCATTAAAATTAATTGGGGGGAGGGAAGTAGCAAAACTGAGTAAATCAAGATGCCCTAAAGAAATAACATCAAGAGTTTGGAGGAAGATCACTATAAATCCCTAGCCATCCTTCAGGCTGACAAAAATCAAGGAGTCAAGAAGAGCATTACAGGTAGTCCTCAACTTATGACCATTTGTTCAGCAACTGTTCAAAGTTACAATGGTGCTGGGACTTATGACCCATGCCTAAAGTTACAGCTACTGCAGCGCCCCCACAGTTATGTTATTGTATGATCTGGGCCCTTGCACTTACAACTAATGTACGGTGATCATATAATCCCTAGTGGTGGTCTTCCCTGATGGCTTCCCCAGAAAGAAGCCAGCAGACTTCTTGACAATTACTATCCCTTCTCCCTTCCCTCTGTTCCCTCTAAAAGCTGGGTGCGCACTTTTCCGAGTGGGGACAGTCCCACCACAGACCCAATCAAATCTCCTCCAGGATATGATCCTGGATGAGATTAGCTTTATTATATACAAACCTGACATTCATAAGCAACAGCTGAAATTCAGTGCCATCAAGGATCTAATTGCCAGGCCAGAATGGGATCTCTTTCAAGGACTTGGCCCAATGTCCCCATGTGAGCTACACTTGGATTTCTGATCTGTCACAGGGAGATAAGGTAGAGATGGCCTTGCTTTCCCCCTCAGCTTCTCCACCCCAGCCCTCTCAGATATGTTTCCTTTCCAGACCTTGCAGGCATGTCCACCCTCTCTCTTGACAATTCTTCTATAACACATCCAACTCACCAAGAACTCAAAATCATCCCTAACCCCACCTGCCTCAAGGTACTTGGCAGTTCAAGCCCCGGCGGGGGGGGGGGGGAACACAAAAGAAAGAAAAAAACACCCCTAAAAGTTCTACCCAGTCCCTCCATAACCCTCCTGAACAGAGCTGGCACCCTAATTATGATGCAGACTGAAAGGCCCAGGGCAGCCAGATCCACAAGGCCAACATATGGTGATGATGATGGTGATGGGGACTGCAAAAGACCAAAGTCCACCAAGTCTGTGAAGAGGATATAGAATGTTAAGATCCCATTCATCATTTTTTTCAAACATTTGTATCGCATCGCAAAGTAGCTTGCGTTCCATTTTGAAGAGCTTTCTAGAATGTATAATGTGTTCTCTTTCTTTTTTATTTTATGAATTAGAACATAGGGGCTTCCTATTCTCGCATCCTAGAGTAGCTTTACTGATAACCTCTGGGTTGAACAATAGTTATACCCAACTTCTATGTTCACCTTTTTATATAGAAGAGGTGAATTGCAAAGTTATGCAAAACCAATAGAATTCTAAATTCTGTACTAATAGGGAGACGTTAAGCTAAATAATAAATAATAAGTATTTGAATAAATATTCAATTTCAGATATGGTGGATTCATGGTATATTGAGGAAGAGATAAGCCAATAGTAAATCGGCTAAGAAGATTTCATCATATATTATGCATTGGGCTGGTACCGTAGTAGTATATTTTTGTAATCATCCAGAAGACCAGTAGAGTATGAATAATTAATGCAATCCACAAAATGTTTCTGTTTGTTTCATGTTTATTTACAGAATGCTAGTTCCAATTTTAATGACCACCAGTATTTTGATTCCTATTCTACTCTACCCTTTCCTGAAAGCTGATTCTCCTTCTTCCTCCTCCTTCTCCCTCTTCTCCTTCTCCCTCCTCCTTCTCCTCTTTTTCTCCTCCCCCTCTTCCT
>JANHJO010002392.1:125267-137993 GCA_032468235.1 Pseudoxyrhopus heterurus | reverse complement strand
TTATTATTATTATTATTATTATTATTATTATTATTATTATTATTATTATTATTATTATTATTATTATTATTATTAAAGATGACAACCAGCACCTTGAATTGCACCCAGAAGCAAATCGACAACCAATGCAGCTCCTGCAGGAGAGGTGATACATGTGCACACCGGGTCTACCGCTGCATTTTGCACCAACCGGACCTTCCGGATGCTCTTCAAGGGCAGCCCCATGTAGAGCGCGTTGCAATAGTAAGGATGGGAAATGACTAGGGCATGAGTGACTGTGACTAGGGACTGTTGGTCCAGGAAAGGGCATAACTGATGCACAACCCACAGTTGTGCAAAGGCCCTCCTGGCCACAACCGCCACCTGTTCTTCGAGCAGGAGCATATTACATTGTAATATGCAACATGCTAACATTTTACTTCAAAAAAAATATTTATTTTAATGCAATACAATTGTTATGTTTTTGAAAAAAATCATTTACTAAAGGTAAATTGTACCATGTTGCTCCTGAAAATTGCACATGGCAACCATATCAATAACTATAATTTCACACTGACCATAGCTATTTTCTGCTTTCAGCAGGCTTACCAGATCTTCAAAGTACGGAAGGTTAAGTGATTTCTTAACCTTCTATTTAATGCAATAAACTTTGTCAGATGTTGTTATCCTTTTTTCTGTGAGCACTATGAAAAGTATAAAAATTTGCATAAAATATACCTTGACATAGTGAACACCTTTCTAGGAGAAAAACAGAGATTTAAGAAGACAGTTGCCAAGATACCTTTATTTGATTTAGATAAATCAAATTTAGCATTTATTAAAGTAAAATAAAATGTCACTAAATTTCAGTGCAAAATTATTATTTGCACAAACAATGTAAAATGAGGGCAATGGTGGTCAATTTTTCCTCGCAGTTGGATGTGTATTACTTTTCAAATGTAAAACTCAACTGGCTGAATTCCAGTTTAGTAAGCTTGCTATTCAGAAATACAAGTTTAACATTCAACAAGGTTAAGGAAATAACCAGCCAAGGTAGCCACAGCTTGTCAGACTTAAACTGTAGCAAATTGATATAAATATCTAGATGACCTATGGAGATAAATAACATAATCCACTCATGCTGCTTCTGAAATCAGAGAGATAGCAAAATAACCCAGAACAAAACAAAACAAGCACTCTGGAAACATAAACCTCATTAAGTACTTTGGAAACAAAAACATCTTTGAAAAATGATTACAATGTTATTACCTCAAACAACTTCATTGAGGTTATGGTTCATTTACACATGTCCTTTTGTTTTTGTTTTTTTGGTCCAAGGTGTGCTTCTGTAACACAATCCATTAGAAATAATGAATTGGTTAGTGTTTGGATCCAGATTGTGGGAGATGACCCACAATCACATTTCAACTGCCTGAATCTCCTGATTTCTCCAATGCTTGACACAGATCATATAAACTTGCAGCAGAAGACTTCCTCAATACCCACCCCCAACTTATTCATTATTTTCTTGATATACTGTAGATTTACCAAGTATTCAGATATTCAAATGTAACAGAACTATGAAACTAGATAAAAATTGGTGATAATTTTTCAGTAAAGGGAAACCTAAAATGAAACGGCCAGTACAAACATAGTGAGGTGGAAGTAGAAAGATTTGAGAGGACAGAGGGGACTTGGAGGATTGGAAGTTTTATCGCTGCAAGGTGAATAGGTCAGCCTAACAATCCAGAAATGGCCAACAAGCCAGAAATTAAATTGTTATTCTCCACTTTATAGTCTTGATATTGCTCTTTATCCTCCTATGACTTCTATTTACATTTATTTTATGTTGCATTAATAGAATTAACATCCCATCAAATTACATGTGAAATGAATGGCACAACAATTAAGTGGACATATAGCAGACTTGAAAATCATATTCCAAGATTGCTCTTATTCTTCATACTGATAAAAGTTACTAAGGTCTCAGCCACAATGTTCAGACTTGTATCCTCTAATTTTCCACACTTTAATTAATACTTTGATGAATATATAAAGTGCAAATGAAACAAAACTTGCTAATTCAGAAATACAAGTTTAACATTCAACAAAGTTAATGAAATAACTAGGACTTGGGTTAGTCCAAAATTAGGAAACAGAAGAAATTATCAAAAAAATTCTGGCCAATTAAAGAATTGAAAGTAATAGGTATACATTTAATAGAGAGAAATGCAAAAATCTTCATTTAGGAAACAAATACCAAATGCATAAATATCACATGGGGGATATCCAACTTGGTAATAATACTTGTGAAAAATGTTCTGGAATGGTAAAGTATTCTTATTCCATATCAGTCTGGACAGTCTCATTCTACTAGAAAAAGTAGGCTTAAAAATCCTAGAAGCCAAGGCATTTAGGGCTTTTAAGAAGAAAACCAGCACTTTGAAGATTACTGACAATTACTGCAGTCCCTGAAATATAGATTCAGCTGTGCTGTAATGGTTTTCACCTCTTAGCAGTGGACCATTGATTTTGCATGAGTTGCAATTTCTGGGTAATCTTTGAAGATATTCTTATATAAGTGGCTCCTTCAAATGTTATGGTTCTATAATATATTTAAATTAACATTCTATTTATTAATTATTGTTTACATGCAATGTCTTTTCATTACTTACATACATGAACTTGCTTATATTCACTTGTACAGTTAGTCATCAAAAGAAATCTATTCATAAAAGTGTGGACACATATAGAGCTGAATTGGTGTACCGATGGTTCACTACTTTGAAGAATAATTACTCCTGTTTCCTATTAATTAGCTCCAATTTTCACTCCAATCAAAGAAACATTGGATATTAAAGAGGACATTATTTTATTTATTTATTTTATTAATCAGATTTACATGGCCACCCATCTCACAAAAAGAGACTCTTTTTGTATGCAACAATCTGTAAAGCAAATATACAAAAAACAATCTTTATAAAAATCTAAAAATGAAATATGCAAACCACACAGAGAGAATAAAAAGATCAACTACAATGAAGCTATCAAAGAACGTCTTCAGTTCCTTGGGATTCCCAGGCCTGGTGACATAACCAGGTCTTAAGGAAATGATAACAGGGATAGAGCTAACCTAATTTTAGGGTAGGAGACTGTCCTTTAGGGTGGCATCAATGCAGAGAAGGCCTACCTCCTGGGACCCACCAAATGTAGGTCCCTGGCAGATATACCTTCTCTATGGATACCTTCTCTGTTGGATCTAATGGGATGGGCTGATGTAATCATTAGAAAGTATTACCATTGAAAATCAAAATGTAAAGATTATCTCTGACATACACTAGAGTTCAAAATAACAGAGAAATAAGAATTCATTTAGGCAAAAGATATATGGCTTTGACAGCATAAATCTCAATCATAGATAGGCAACCCAACAGAATATAAGCAAATCTCATAGACTTATTTTTGGTGTCCTCAAAATACTGCTCACACTACAAAAATTTAATTGCAGAACCACTAATTTCAGTGATACATTTTTTTTATAAATAAGACAAAATAGGACTCAACTTACTTATTTTATCCTTAAACTACCCAACTTTCTAAAATTAGAGGCTTATTTATTTCAGTGATACCTTCACCTGCTAAGCTTCCAAAATCCTTTGATACCTCCCAAAGTTTTTTGGGGGAGGGGGATGGGGGGTTCTAAAAAATGTAAACATGTTGCCGATCTATAATACATGGATTTGTGTACTAATTCTATTTTTTGTAACTTCAAAATAGAAAAGTCAGATTTAGGGGGAATTAGCATTGGTAATACATTTATTGGAAATGGAATTTAAAGAAATAGTAGGAATTCAGTAGTATATAACTCCTATGAAAGCATAATAATTGGTAAAACTTGAAAGCTTTGAGCTGCAAACTAAGAAGAAACAGAACAAAGGCTGAAGCTAGAAAGAGAGTCTTGAAGAACCCCTATATTTTACTATATCTCAATTGTGTCTTCTCAGGAATCAGCTGACTTGAAAATCAATAAGACCCCTTGAATATAATACATTCTATGCTTTTATGAACATGCACTTAAAATGTAATCCAAGTGCTTGCTTCAGACACAACTGGCTTTATGTTGGACCTCTAAACAAGAGCAGTTCAGCTGTTGGAAACTAGCTTTACCCTTATTATTTAACTAGTTCCTTAGATCAGTGTTTCTCAACCTTGGCAACTTTAATTCTGGGAGTTGAATTCTTGAAGTTGAAGTCCATCCATCTTAAAGTTGCCAAGATTGAGAAACACTGCCTTAGATCACTGACATCAGAAAAGAACTCATTGCCAAACTATTATAAGAAAAAAATTCAGAACATTGAATTTCCAAAGTGATTCACTGTTTTTATTTTTAAAGAATGCCCATGTAGAATCTGGAATAATTTATTTGTAAATATGATGCTAGAAATCTATGATCTGTTTTCAACATGTCAGTTTACCAAGTCTGGTGGGATAGGAAAGTTTTATAGAGTTTTACAGTCATCAGAGACATCAGTGGGCACATTAATAGCCATAAGACACAGTACAAAAATGTGTGGACATCAGGTTGCTTATCCCGATCTAATCCGTGTCACTTTTCAGTTGTGAGGGTAATACAGGTATGTGAGGGTAATATAGGACACTCCTAAAACCATGGAGACAATGAACTATAAAAAAGTTATTTTCTACATAAAGTAACATGTTAATCAGAGTACCTATTCAGTTATTGTAGCATGAGTTTCCATTTATATCAGAGCAGCCAATATGACAATTTAAGATTGAATGGCCTGAAAGTGAGCAAGCAACAAGTTTTCCATTACACAGGTCAATGGATAAGACTCCAATTCACAAGGAAGATATTCATTACAGCAATTGAATGAAAAGGAAGAACCATGATACCATCCATGAAGTCAAGAATTGAGTGTGATGTATTAAATCTTATCCAAGGTTATCCAAAGAGACAAGGAAGGAACATAACAATAATAAAACAGAGCACTTAAGAATGCACTTAGCTAACTTTGAAAAGCCTCTGGTTTATGCTGTCCACATTAAGAGGAGGAAAACAAATGAATTGGGTCATGTAGCTACCTTGAAAAATGAGAAAACCCAATTTGGATTTTGGTTTGTACTTCTTCTATTAGTCATTTACAAATACTGACAAGGACATCATGTCACAGGAACAAAAGTTGAGAAAAGGACACTCTCCAAACACTAGAGTGGGAGAAAAGTTTCCATTATAATATTGACAAAATGTACTTGCTGCCTTCTTTTGACTGATAGCGCCATCCAAGAACAGCTGTTTTTGAGTTTATGTACAGTGCACAATGGTTGAAATGTTGCCTGAAGCTTTCAGCTGTTATGCACAAATAATGAATAAACCATAATTGCCCCTGAAATAATAGTGCTTTGCAAAATGTGGTGGGGATAACACTAAAGGAGATACTGTATTTGCTTTATTTTTAGGCATTAAAAATAGATTTGCAACTTTACAACATGCCAAGTGTTGGATGAAGAGTAGAAAAACACTACTTTACAGGTCCAAATATTATTGAACCAATAGATTAATAAAGTTTGGGTGAATATCTAAAGCTACTCATTTGCTCTCAGTCTGATTTGCTTGTCAGATTGGATGGAGGAAGAAGAGGAGGAAGTCTGTGATATTTATCATCCTAAATGTATCATATGGGGTGAAACATATGGGGAAAAATATAAATATATGTAGACATTATATTTATTATGATTACTAGTTATTATGGTAATTACTATTAATTATTAGTTGACATATACTACTTCCTCTCTCAATTTTTAGTTTCATCTACTCTAACAGTGATCATAAATAGGAAGAGTTATTTATATGATTTTTTTCTAAAACTGGAGATTCAAGGAATTAAATCCAGAACCTTTTTCATTCAAATCACGTGCCCAACCAGCGAACTACCTCCATAAAACTGCACAGATCTACTTTTCAAAAAGTACTTATCTATGATTTATCCATCAAACAATTCAACAAAAAAGGATATTGATCTTCAACTAATTTATATTGTTCAATGCAAATTTTCAAAAGTATAATTCAATTAAAATGCATGCCACATTGGGAAGTTAACTGGCCTGTGTACATATTTAGGCAGTTCATGTAATATTAGCTGCTAACTGGTAATTTAAGGATGTCTAATCAACCTTTTTATGGCTAATTAGATTAGATTGGGTTGGGTTGGATTGGATTCATTACAAACGTTGTCTATTGATAACATTTAAAAGACTAATCTCTATTTTATTTTTAAGAAAAGGGGGAAATTTTACTTTAATACCAATATTATTTGTTGTCATTTTATCTTATTTTTTTATTAAAATAGTGCTGTGGGGTATACAATGAAACAAAGCAATAAATAATCAGAAATTATGAAAGTTTTTTTCAACAAATACCATTGACAAACCTTAATTAACTAGTAAGATTCACTGTCAATTTTTGGCAAGTTACTATGTAGATGGTAATGAAATTTTAAAACCATGCTATTTTATACCTTTTATATTATTGCTGCTTTTTCAAATAAGCACAAACCAGAAGAGAACCATACTTTTTTTTTTCAAGAGCATGGCTGTAAACATCCATTTGTTTTATTAGTTTCTATAAGAATCATAATTATCCCTCAGTAGGCTGACAGCTGGCAACTCAAAGTTTCAGCTTGATTTGAAATGGCTGAGAGATGAATTCTGAACTAAAATAATCCCAGCTGTGTAATGGACATGCTGACAGAGCCTTTAACTGTAATGTTGTTCTTCACCATAGCAAACAGCCTTTGCAATTATAGGTCAGGGAGGAGAGCTGTATTTCGTGTGATTAAAGCTTGTTTACCTTGCTTTCCATTAGAAAACAAAAAAGGAACAAATCAGGGTGTCATTTAAAAAAAAACACTATATATACAGCATATATGTTTCACTTGGGAATTTCTCAATTTGTTGTTAAATCAATGCTGTGACAATGGCATTACAGCATGGGCAGATACGTATAGAGAAAAATGGTAACCACTGGAAAGTATAGCCGGGTACAGGGGAAGCTTTAACAGCTACCAAGGGTGTTTCTATGTGTTCCCTAAAGACAGAATCCTTTAGGCCAGTGCTGGCTGCTGGCTGCGAGTAAAAGTCTACTCATCTTAAAGTTATCAAGGCTGGGAAACATTGCATTGGATTGCATTGCATAACATCTTTTGCATAAAAATATGATTTTTACTTAACCCATTTCTGAAGCTCACCCCCATTCTTTGCCATAAGCTGAGTGGAATTCTTTCCCCCGTGGAAAGCTGAAATAATTTGGGATCCTGATCAGATCTCGATGTGAGGGCCACTATGTATAAGAAAAAGTGGTTTGTATTTTTCTGAACTGACCCATTGTGGCAATTGGAGCACACATTTTGTTCTTTATATTGAATAAGGCAGAGCAGCAAATGCCAATACCTATGAATAGTAACTTACCAGAAATAGCACTAAAAGCTAGTCAAATTATTCTGTTATTTAAACAGAATAAAAAGCTCTATCACTATTTCACTTTCTGACAATAAAAGGACAATAACAATAGATTAAATAACTTTTTTTCCCCAGAAAACCCCAATTCTGTTGCCTGAGATATGGAGTGTGGTATTATTTATTTATGACGTGGTAAAGTGATGTGCATGTGTATGTCCTTTTCCACATTGTGCAATCATCTTCCTTGTAAGTAATTAAATCATGGAGTAGTTAAATCATGGAGAAGGGTTAGGGTTGGAAGAACCTGAAGAACAATAAGACTGATGGAATGTAAAGACTGACAACCCTTGGATTCTTTTTTCCTCATGAGAAAGGATTAGGGTCTGAAGAACCTGAAGAACAACAAATAAGACTGACTTTTGGACTATAGCTCATATTTTTATCCTTTTTTGTTTTATAATTAATAGCTTTATTTCTTACTGTTCAGGATTATAAATATTAAAATACTCTAAAATGAGGAAAGCACCATCTGCACTATCCTCAGCATCATCCTCAGCAGCATCCAGCCCATCAGGTCAGAGATCTCTGGATGCTGTGTTACAACAAGAGAAAATGAACAAGATGCAGACAGAATTAAAAGTTATGATTCAAGCCCTGCATGATGACTTTTTAAAAAAAAAAAACTTTTTTTATTTTATTCATGATGACTTGAAGGAAAGAATAGGGAAAGTAGAGGATAAAATAGATAATTTCCAACAAATGATGGTGAATAATGAACAACATATACAGAAAGTAGAAGAGAAAGCTGAACGAACAGAAAAAAGAGTGGAAGAAGTTGATCATAGACTTACACTAGCAGATAAAAACAAAGAAAGAACAATAATATCACTCAAAATGGACAGGGCTGATTATTACCTGCGGTTCCAGAATATAGAGGAAGAAAAGGGAGAGAATCTAGCGAAGATATTGGCAGAGCTGTTGATGGATGTTTTAAAAGTGACTAAAGAAAAAGTTCTTGCTGAGATTGTTGAAGCATTTAGAGTCTACACAAGATATGCAGCAAGAAACAGACTTCCTAGAAAGATACACATGAGATTCACTAAAAAAGCAACGAGAACAGAGATTTTACAAAGAGTGAGAGATGACTCTTTAAAATATAAAGGGAAAGAAGTAGCAGTTCTAAAACAGATCCCGAGAAGAGTCAGAGAAATAAGGAAGGAATATCAATTCCTGACAAAACAACTAATTAAAAATGGAGTGAATTTTAGATGGCTGATACTGGAGGGAATACTAGTGACCTGGATGAAGCAAAAACATAGATTGGATTCCATAAAAAAACAGAAGAATTTTATGAGCATTATTTTGGACCACAAGAGGAAATGAAAATAGGAGAGGAAAAAGAGGAGAGGTGACAAGAGGAAACTACAGGAGTGGGAAATATACAACAAAAGAGATTTGGAGGAAATAGCAACAAGAGGAGGAGCAAAATCCAAAGAACCAAGAGAGACAAGAGTGACTATAACAACAAAACTCATCTATAAGTAAAATCATGGAAGAAGAAATAAAACTAATGTCAATTAACATAAATGGACTGAATTCTGCAATAAAAAGGAAAAGGACTTTTAATAAATAAGAAAAGTTAAAGTTAGACATAATTTGCTTATAAGAAGTCCATATTAAGAAACAACACAATAAAATTCTGGAACATCCCAAAATTGGAAAGCTATATACCTCTCTACCACAACAAAAAAAGAGGGGATAGCTGTCTATGTAAAAGAGACAATAAATGCTAAGCAAATTTTCACAGATGAGGAAGGGAGAATTTTGATGGTGGAAATGACAATCTATATCTATAAAACAGAAGTGTGGGTGTGTATGTTTGTGGGGATGTCCCAGAAAGGCTCCTCCACCCCTGCACCAATCACGCTCAAACTTTTCATACCTATTCTTTACACTCCGGAGAGGTTCCTTGTGGGGGTCACAAACCACATTGGGGCTTCTTTCACCCCCAAAATTGGCGCCAA
This sequence comes from Pseudoxyrhopus heterurus, assembly GCA_032468235.1. Classification (NCBI taxonomy): domain Eukaryota; kingdom Metazoa; phylum Chordata; class Lepidosauria; order Squamata; genus Pseudoxyrhopus; species Pseudoxyrhopus heterurus. The sequence goes on along the minus strand of JANHJO010002392.1, from coordinate 128,514 downwards.
AGAGGACACCCCCACTCCTCTGCAGCCACAAACCTCTACTGAGCATGTGCGGAGGCCTCTGGAACTGCCCAGGCAACAATAGGCAGATTGGAAGCTCTCCAGCCAATAGAGCCAAGGCATGCAAATCGGGCAAAGCACACTGGGAATTCTAAGCTCTAGGATTCCCTGCTTCCACCATATCGCAGCAAGGCATAAATACCCGGGCAAAGCCAGTATGTTATAAGCTAGTATAACTAGCTAGTATGTTATAAGGAAAACAATTCTCCAAAATGCTGCTTATTTGATGCTTGAAAGTCTTCATTTCTGCTTTATCACAAAATGGTGTTTTGTTTTTTGACAAACAGCACAGACCAACAATTCATTGCTAGAAATGAGATATAGATTTCATCTTCAAATGCTCTGTAATTCTTATTACCATTTTTTGTACCTGGAAAATCTACAATTCTTGATAGGTAACCTGTTTTTCCTTAATTGAGAAATAGGTTAATGCTCTGAACACACCAAAATATGAAATCATGTTTACATGTTCGTTTAATATCTTGGTTTATTCTAAAACTGATACTTATTTTTAGTATGTTTTTGATTTGAATCTTATTTTTTCCCTGTTAAATTGGTTATAATGTTTTAGATTACAATCTCAATCTTTTTTTTTTAAGACTAAGGTTTCAGATTCTTATAGTGTCAGTTTTCTATAGGGATTTCGTTTTCAAACTTTGTGCTGTTATGTCAGGGCACCTTAGGAAATTCACATGAATGCTGTAGGATTGCAAATTACTAGCTTGAGGTAGTTCATGGTTTAGACCTAGGGTTGGGGAAAAAAATTGTCAATACATTAACAGCACCATGAAGTGCCAAAGTTTGGGAACTTCTGCTATTGAGCATAGAAAGATAATCGTTTTAATATTTAAAAAAAAAAAACCTAACGTACACTAATGCAACTTGCAAAAAAGGGGAAAAGTGCAATGTCACTTTGGGATTTTTGTTAGATTCATTCATAGTGACATATTTAAAGAAAATTTTATTTGATTTTATGTTTTGCTGCATAATTTCATAGCATCATGTGAGACACTTTTTTGGCATATGCTTTAAAATCAGAATTATTTGTTTTATTTATTTATTTATTGTAGAAAATTTATATTGCCGCCTACTTGCACATGGCGACTCAAGGCGGCTTACATGTATATAAAAACCATATAAAAGAAATAAAAAGAATAAAATAATAAATTAGTAAAATAATAACCCCCTCCCAACCCGGTGACAACACACTTTCATACAAACCATTTAATGGGCTCCATCCCACTCTGGGTTCCCCAGGCTCACTGACAATACTAAGTCTTCAGCACCTGCCAAAAGAGTGTTAGAATAGGGGCCAGTCTAATGTCTGGGGGAATAATGTTCCAGAGAGAGGGAGCCACCACAGAGAAGGCCTTTCTTTTGAGTTCTGCCAGATGTATCTCCCTAGGAGATGGGATCCACAACATTCCTTGCCTCCCCACTCTAGTAGGTCAGGTAGATGTGACTGGCAAGAGATGATCCCTCAGATAATCTGGTCCCAAGCCATGGAGGGCTTTAAAGGTGACAACCAACACCCCGAATTGTACCCGGAAGCAAATCGGCAACCAATGCAGCTCCCACAAAAGAGGTGATACACGTGCACACTGAGGTCTGCACAAAACCATATGGGCCGCTGCATTTTGCACCAACTGAAGCTTTCAGATGCTCTTCTGAGGCAGCCCCATGTAGAGCACATTGCAATAGTCAAGATAAATTAAGAAAAATCATCTTAAAATCCTGTTTTCTAAAACTGCAGTTTTCAGGAAACGGATAATGCGTGGCATGGTGGATGTTTGGCACTGGCTGAATTGGGAAGAAGAGGCTTGTTACTACCTTCCCGGCTATCAGATGGTAAGTGAGTTGAACCAAAAATAAAGCTCCTCAAAATAAAGTTAGATTTTGATTTGGTAGAATTATATATTAATAATCTGAGCCAGCTTTTGGCTAAGACTGGGTAGGGAGTAGTCTAGATTTCCAAAGCTTAGGGGGTGCCATTGCTGCCTCTCCTTCTGAATAATTTTAGATATGCAAAACGTCTCATTAGGGGGAGGTGACACCATCAGTCACTGTAGCCTATTGCACCATATAGTTGTTTGCATTTTCAGAGTCTGAGAGAAATTTATATCCTGGCCACCTGGATGTTCCTTTCTTATTATTTAAGATAATAACAGCACAAGCTGTCTCCCTTAGTAAAAGTTGTCAGTTACCATCATTAAATAATAACTACCTGTACAATCTTCAGTAATCACTTATCATACATGGCCAGTTCTCTGAAGACTTGATATTTTAATGCCTCTGGATAATGGTCATACTATTTATACATTCTATTTGTACTCCATGTAAATATAGGGATTCTTGAACAATGTGACTTTTCTTCAATTCTGATCAAAAGAAAAATGAGTTGCTATGATTTACACTTTCAAGGACTTCTTTGAATTTTGCAATTTTGATGGTAAAAATATAATGAAAGAAAGATGTATTGTAGGATGAAATATACTAAAATGCATATACTTCAGTAAATTACACTTAGAAAGGTATATTTTACTGGAAAATATTCACCATATGTACATAAATAACATTTAAATACAGATTTTAGAATACATATTTGATTTTTGTGCATATTTTAAAAAAATTGAGTTTTAGACTAGAAATGGAATATATACCAAACAAATGCAACATTGGCATGAATCAGAAATAGAGTGATCTATTTATCCCCAGCTAAACATTGTTACAACTAATACATACAAAGATACATTAAGTTGTAACTTTCTGAGGAATATTCATAATGATACTTAAGATTTATCTGTAGCCTTTATGGTTTGTTTCTTTGCTACAATATAAATAATAATATTGTAAAAAGCGGAAAAATTACTATAACATATGAAATGGAAAATTATTACTAACAAGCCTATGAAACATTCACTTATACCTATAGTATACAATCTCTTTAGTGCTACACACTCATATGTATGCAAAATATAGAATTCACAACACAGGATTCTTTCTAATATGAGTTGAAATAAATAATTTCTTGATTTGCATTTCTCTCAGTACTTGGGACCAGAAGTTGCAGTTTATCAAACATGTAAGCATTTGTGTGGGACTTCTACTTTGTTTAAGTCCTAAATTTTAATTAATTCGATTAATTTAGTACTTAAAATTTGGACCATAACATTTTTATATTGGACCATTT
>JANHJO010002392.1:61974-72960 GCA_032468235.1 Pseudoxyrhopus heterurus | reverse complement strand
TACCCAGGTTTCCTGGGTAAAATTAGGACCTCGGCTTATACTCGGGTCGGCTTATACTCGAGTATATACGGTAAGCACCTTGATATTTACTTAGCAGTATATATATTTATATGTCTGCCTATGTATAAATAAATTGCATTGCATTCAACAGACCTTGATCCAGATAGGTGAATATGAGATTGCAACCTGTCTGGTTCATAGAGTAATTCCAATTCTCAAAATCTTATTATTGATTAAATTTATAAATGTATAAAGTCATAGTTTTAAAGATAAAATTTGTATGCTGTATTCCAACTAAAATTAGAAAGATTGTTATACTGTGTAAATGCTGAGAATTGTTCCAACCCTTCTTTTGCGTAACATGTGACAGACTTTCTGGTTGTTTTTATTATGCTTATTATTTTCTGTAACATCTTCCTATTTAAATTAATTAATAATTATGAATAGAAGCCAGCAACAATGAATCTGATGACTATTATTTTAACAGGGTTTTGTACTTCGCTCAGAAATGTAAGTTCTTCATGTAGCAAGCACAAAGCAGACATAGGTGCATGTTACTTTTGCCCTAATCTTACAGTTAGGAATTAGCTTGCTTATTAAAAATATCAGCCCACATGGAGGCTGCTATAAAAGGAAATAGTCCCAGGCTAGGAATTATTAGAAAGATGATTTTTTTAAAAAACTGCTAATATTGTAGCACCCTTTTGTAAATTTGGGGTGGGGTCACAGCTGGAACATTGTGAACACTTCTAGTCATTGAGCTTAAAACATAGGAAATGATGCAGAAAATAATAACTAAAATGAGTATAAGGAATGAAGCAAAGACTATGGTACTTGGGATTTTTTTTTTTTGCTTAAAATAAAGATGGATAGAGAAGTTTGAATTACCCCTTTCCATTTACCCTGTTGGAATTTGGAGTCATCCATTGAAGCTTAATGCAGTAACAAGAAATATTGTGGAATATGATGCCACCAGTTATGATGATAGTTACCAACTTAGATGGGTTTAAAAGCAGTCTTGACAAATTCAGGCAATCAAATGATACTAGTCTTGATGTCGCTGTATTGGTGGGAGATAGCTCTTGACATCTTGTCCATTGTTGCAAGTTTCCTAAATGCACAAAATGCTAAAATAGATCCTTTCTTAATCCAGAAGGCTTATCTTACATTCTTATGTCTGTAGAGATTCTTCAGTCATCCAGATCATGGTTGTCCCAAAGGTGCTTTTTTCAAAAGGTAACTGGACTTTGTTTTTCCTGAAGACATATCGCTTCTCATCCAAGAAGCTTCTTCAGTTCTGACTGAATAGTGGACTGAAGAAGCTTCTCGGATGAGAAACGAAACATCTTCAAGGAAAAACAAAGTCCAGATGCCTTTTGAAGAAGACATCTTTGGAACTTACATTCTTATGTTCGTAATCTCTGAGGCTTCTTTGCCCTTTTGAAAATATGTTTTTTGAAAGCACGTTATCTCTAGAAAATCTCTGTATAGAAGAGATTGTTGTGTAATAATTTAACTTACCACTTTTCATATTATGTGTCTTACAGTTTTACCAAAGCTGCTGCCTTTAGCAGTTGGTATAGATCTCCATACTCGTCATGGAGCAATTCTAGCATGTGCTGAGATCACCCATGCTTTGAGTCTTCTAGCAGAAGAAAAGAAGAGGTAACAAGAACAATACTGTTTATTTAGATATCCTTTTATCCTTAACTTGTTTCACCATTTCACCATGTAAAAATCTTAACAAATGATAGTTGCATAAAGTACAATTTTCAAAGTATCATATAGTAATTCATATTTTCTAGCTCCTATATAAAGAAATGTTAAAGCTACAACTCAACCATAACTCATTCTGATTGTTTTATTACTGTTTATTACTTACTATTATCAGGAATTTCTTTTACTGTTGGTAACATCCATCAGCTTTTTGTAGTTTATCTTTGTAGATCAGAAAAAGGGTCACTAAAATTGTCATATAACAATGTTTAAATTATCTTATTATTTTTCTCCCATTAAGTACAGTATAATACCTTATGAGTGCACTTAGTTTTTAAAAATTACTTTGAATTATTTATTTTTCATATCCTGTTTTTAAATGTGATCTTCTATCTAAGAGTTTACATTCATCAGATACAAAAAAAGTATTATTAATTTGAAGTATATGCTCAGTGTACTTTGACTGTGAGTACATGCCAGCATAGTTCAATTCTTTTTCTTTACTTCTGACTTCTAGTCATAGTGAAAAGCTATGGAGATTTTTTTTTCTGTCAGTCATTATAAAGGGACCAAGGCTTAGATATTCCAATAATTTGATGGATATAATGAGCCTTGGTAGTGCAGTGGTTAGAGTGCAGTACTGCAGCCTGCTTCTGCTGACTGTCGGCTGCCTGCATTTGGCAGTTCAAATCTCACCAGGCTCAAGCCTTCCATCCTTCCGAGGTGGGTAAAATGAGGACCCAAATTGTTGGGAGCAAAATGCTGACACTGTAAACTGCTTAGAGAGGGCTGTAAAGCACTATGAAGCGGTATATAAGACTAAGTGCTATTGCTATAAGCTGCAAACCATTATCTGCATCTTCTTCTACTTTATAGTAGTTACTAGAGAACTAGAACATTTAATTATTTGTGAAATATTTTTTCCTGAGTTTTTTGGTATTATTTAAAACTTAAAGGATTAGAATTATGGATTGCTTTAGTATAAAACACATTATTGCTTTTAGGTAAGTCTAGGTGGATAGTTTGTTGCATTGAAAGGAAGATGAGGGTAGGTGGAAGAAATTCATATTTCAGAATAGAAAGAGATTTTTAAAAGGGGTAGAAACTTGCTTGAAATCATACTTAATTTAGTTTAATCTGTTGGTCTTCCACTCTTCATTGTATATTGAATGAAGATCCCCCCATTCCATTGAGAAATGTGGTGGGTTATTTTCATTACATAAGGTGTAAAATTACTAGAGGACTAGTTTTGTACAGTGATTAAGGACACCAGGCTACATTCAAGGAGACTACGAATTTGAGTCCCACTTTAGGAATTGAAGCCAGCTGGGTAACCATGGGCCATAGGCCTGTCAGCCCTAGGGAGAAAGCAAAAGAAAACCACTTCCAAAAAGCTTGCCAAGAAAACTTCGGGGACTACAATACTCCAGTCACTGGGAATTTCCCAAAACATAACGAACAAAAAATCCTTGGCTTCTGATTATGTATCCACACTTATTATTGCAAAGATTTTGTGTTCAGATTTTCAAAATCTACCTATGTAATATTTTTTTGGGGGGTGCCCCCTCTCTCCCCCCATTTATGTGTGTGTGTGTGTATTTATATTTGAGTGTGAGCACTTGTCTTATATATTATTAAAAGCAAGTGTTAGGAAGCTGTCAAACATGAAACTATCAAGCAATAATGTTAGAATAAATTAACAGAACCTACAAAAATTGCTTTTGTCATAGCAATTAAAATTAAAAATACTGGAGAAGAAAATCTAATGTTTTATGGTGAAAAAGGATAATACAGTAGTCTTTGATTTATAACAGTTCGCTTAGTGACTGTTCAAAGTTACAACGGCTTTGAAAAATATGACTTATGACCGTTTTTCAGTTACAACGTTTGCAGAATCCCCATGATCAAGTGATCAAAATTCAGATGCTTGGCAACTAATTCACAGCACTAGTTCATTACTGTTTCCCAAGGTCGTGTGATCCCCTTTTGCAACTTTCTGACAAGCAAAGTCAATGGGGAAACCAGATTCACTTAGCAACTGGGTTACTAACTTCTCAACTGCAGTGATCCACTTAACAACTGTGGCAAGAAAGGTCATAAAATGGGGCAAAATTCACTTAACAAATGTCTCACTTAACAACAGAAATTTGTTCAATTGTGGTGGTAAGTCGAGGACTACCTGTAGTAATAGCCATAGAATTTTCAGAATGTTTACATTTAATTAAGAATCGAATAGCTACTTAGAGAAAAAAATTCTATAACTATTTAATGTCAAATGATACTGTATTGATTTAAAATGCTTTTAAACCTTGTAGACTTATTTCATTTTATTTGGATGAAAAAACTTTGGAAGGACTTAAGCAGATTCATCTGGAGGTTAGTGTATATTATATCTACTGAAAAGTTATTTTGGCGGATGTATCTTTTAAACAGAAAAAAAGAATCTGTTTATTTAAATAATAAAAGCAATGTCTAAAGCAGCGGACTTAATTGGAAGCCATGCTACATTTATTATACTATCATTATTAAACTGATAATTTATCTCTTTTCTTTTACCATGGCCTAGAGAAAGAGGAAAAGATTCTTAGATGGAAGGAAAGAGTTATTATTAAATTCATTCAGGAATACATTTTTTTACCCTCTTCTCCAAATCAATACATGAACCACAGTTTTGAAAAACTCTGGGGGGTAAAATGAAAATTCTTACTGTAAAATCCATTCATTCTTTTACAGCTTCGTCATCGTCAGTTGTACAGGTAAGATAATTAGTGTCAAATAGACAGTTGCATTTTTGAGGATGAAATCTTGAGAAATAAATAAGCATGTTTCTGAAATGTGTAATCCATTTTGTGTAAGAATGTATAGTTTTTGTGTTTAAATTCCTACTTTTTATGTTGACTTTGCATGAACACGATAGAGAAGATTTTTTTTGTCAGGGATAGAGCAGGCTCATCTTAGAAGTCCATCTATGCTGCATACCTATTCTGTGAAGTATGTGGGAAAGTATATAAGGAGATGCATAGACTTTATAGTGTGAGTTGTTTAAAAAGTAGACAGCTATCAGGTCAAGACATTTTGTCACCCTAGACAAGAAGAAAAAAATAACATGTAATCAACAGTATCAGCATTCACTGAAACACATAACATTGATTCATTAAATTACCAAGATGTTGTAGATAGTTGGGCAATTAAACTGATGTTCTCAGTCTGCAACATGTTGGCACAATTGCTTCTAGTACTTGCTCAAGAGAACTCTTCCTTTTAACTACTATTATCCAGCACAGAATATAGATAGTCTGAATGTACAATGTACACACTGAATTCTGCTTGCTGTTTTTTTTTTCCTTTTCTCCATCTGATCTACTAGCTTGCTGCTTCTTATGTCTTATTTGCTAGCTTGTTACTACTACTAAAAATTATCCTGTATGTGCTTTTCTGGGCAGCAACACATTACTTGATGTTCAAAATACAGAACATGTCTTCTTTAAAAGGGACACACTATGTAGTTGCCTCTAAATACATGCTGCATGTCTCCAGTTCTAAAGACTGCCACATTTGTTGCTCTCCAATGGGAAAAGAAAGAATGTGTGTGTGTGTGTGTGTGTGTGTGTGTGTGTGTGTGTGTGTGTGTGTGTTTAAACATGTCCTTGTAGATTTGCCATCTTGTATAGTATTACAGATTTGGAGAAGTGTAAATGTTTCTTCTTTTTCTGAGAGCAATAACTACTTTAACTATGAATTATATGTAACATGAGACTTATTAGCAGTTCCATATTTATACAGATCATTTAAACAAACAGCTCTTTTGCATTTAATAGAACAGCACTGCTAAACAAGTTAAACCAGTTTAATGGAATATAATAAAGGTACAGTGCCATGAAGATTCCCATCTGAGAAGCATTTTCTTGGAATTTTAACAAAATAACATTAACCGTGTGTCAGAAGATATCAGCGATCAAATTTTTGTGGCTGCATTAACTGATTTCTGGAATGAGAATTTCTGTTTCAGAAACAAGAAAGGCTTTCCCAGAGGAGCAAATAATTACATTAGCCTGTGGTTGATTTCTGTTTGCTATGTTAATAAGTGACTCTGGCAAAAGCTATATATCATCAAGAAAAAGCATTATCCTTGGAAAGTGTAGAGCACAAAACCATTACATGATTTGTGAGATAAACTGAAGTAATATTTAATAAAATCCAGTAATAGTGATCATGGTTGATTAGTTGAATTAATGTAAATGTATGTATTGGATTCAGTAAAATCCTGCTGCCAATGCAGAATGGCGTATTTCAGGCTATATTCAGTTTCCGCAAGGTAAAATAGTCAGGAGTCATATGGTTTCTAAATTGGGAAGTCCACAAAGTTCTAGTACCATGTAGTTTATTCTGAGTTCTAATATGCTCCCAAATATAATAGCTTTGAAATAGCTGTGATAGGAAAAGAAGTGAAGAGGAATATTGCATTTAGTAACGGGGAATTTTGCCCTTTAATTAATGTGAGAATATCACAGTTTAGTCACTAAAATCATAATAGCCTGGAGGCTGAAGAGTAAGGTCTATACAAAACACCTTGAAATTGAAATTATTTGGATTTAAAATATTCCTACCTTGAGTTCACAGTGCTTCTCAAATGATGAAACAGTTTGCATGTATTTGAAAGGTTTGCCCTTGAAATGAGGTATTTCAAGTCTGAAATGCGCCATGGTTTCAGGCTTGAAGTAAATGAGTTCAAAGTGTTATGAATTCAGAATGTTTTGTATAGCCTTGTTACAGAGATATTGTTATTTTACTATGTGCTGTACAGCGTGATTCTGCCTCAATGTTCACATGAACTGCTGTGTAATGATCATGTTTAAGGTTGAATTAATTAGCTACTGACTGTTTTATTATTTGGAAAACAGTAACAAAGTCATCCTTTATATATATTTTACCGAAATTTGATAAACAGGTCACAATTTCTATTAAATAATTCCATTTGTGTAAAGAGCTTTCCATCTGAAATCTTTCCATATAAAAATAGGGGTGGGCATTCCCACTGCAAACGCAATTAAATTCTATTTCAAAGCAACTATGTTGCAGTACAGTACTGCTTTTCCTTTTAAAATCAGATGCAAAGTATAAAGACCCAGTACACAGATGTCTATTGAATCTGACACACTGCACCTATAGTTTTCTATTTACTTGCAATATTTATCCCACTTTGTTGAAGAACAAAGTTGGATATTTATTTTTTCCCCATGAGGGAACAGAGGTAGTTTTACAAATTACATTTCAGATCTGCTGGCAGCCTCCAAATTTGGTTACACCATTTTCAGAATCCAGAATAGGCTACCAAATTGAATGAAGGCAGTTAGTGCACTCCCCAGTTATAAGGTCATGAGATATAAAGATTTTAAAGAGTAACTTTCTCTTTCTTTTTTCCATTAGTGCAATACTAGTATGTTTCATTTTTTATCTATTACAAAAAATACAATCTTCACATAATCTTTCTATGCTCTATTTTCCCTTAATATTTACTGTCTTAGTGAATTTAACAATACAAAAGAAGCCCTCTGGATCAGATTAAAGATCTATCTATGCTAGGATTATGTTTCTTATATTGGCCAACCAGATATTTATGCAAATCCTGCAAGTGTGTATGTAAAGCCAGCTACCAACAGCCTTTTCCCATTGTTGTTCTCTTGTAACTGGTATTGAGAATCATGCTATCTCTGATTCTAGAGATACTGTTTAGTCACCATGACTAATTATTGATACCTTATTCTCTGTAAATTTGTTTAATCTCTTTTAAAGCAGTTTAAAAATCTACATCTTGAGGCAGTGAATTCTAGAATTTCAAAATGCATAAATGCTACAGTATTTCAGCAAGTGTACTTTGCTTGATTTAGTTTGGTTACTAATGAAATTCGTGATATAAATTCCATCACATAATTTTGAATTTAAGAAGAGAAAAAACAATACAGTTGTTATGATACTGGCATTTTCTCAATCTCATACATCTTTTTAGTAGCTTTAGTTTGGTTTTACATACTAGTATGGGAAAGGACCTTAAGCAACAGTATTTCAGAACCAGTGATAAAAAATGCAAGATATACAAAAACAAAGATTCAGATTAAAATCCTTATTGAAGTTCTTACTAGCTGTTATTGAACTACTATGGTTATCCAGCTTACATTATGCTCGGTACAGCTTTGTTCCTGTTTTGGTGCGAGTGTGCACTTTGCCACCTTTTTTCAGGGTGTTCTGGGGTGTTTAGGGGTTTGTGACTCTAACAGGGACCTTTTCCCTACAGAAAGGTACCTATGTACCAAATTTGGGTAGGATTGGGGGAGAACTGTAATTTTGTATAGAGCACATACAAACTTACATCCCTCCTGGATTTCTGTTTTATAGATATAGATTGATTCTTCTCAAGTTCAAGAAAACCTCAAGAAAACGCTCAGTTTGATGGTTTCTTAGCAAGTAGCAAGGCCCTGGATAGTCAGGTTTGTGAGCCATCTTAATATAATCTCTGAAATTTATGAAGCTGTCTGCCTTCAGGATCACAGATTTAAAAAATTCCAAACATCTGCAGGAGATTTGCATGGTACATAGGGGAAGTAGAATTGCCAGAGTCAAGAATATTCCAATCCCAAATATTTGGCAAATTTTGAGCATCCTAATTTTTATCCAGCTTCCTATGGAATGTCATTCCTCCATCTGATAATTGTGCTTTGAAACTTGAATCCTGTTCTCAGAGAAGCCTGAAAAAAATGGTTCCACCTTGTTTTCGTTATCTTTTTACTGTTATCCTTTCTGACAGCATCTTTACAAATTTGGGCTATCTGTATATACTCTTCCTTGAGTTGCCCCTGTTTTCACCCCTAAATAGGTTCTTTATTATTCAGTTTTTCACTTAAGACGTTTGGCAGCCATGTTGGCTTGTTCTTTTGACTTCCATTTTTTTTCCTAATTAGAACTCTTGTTTTAGTGTCTCCTTGTCTCATCCATCTTAGTATCCTTTTCCATTAGGCTCTAACTTCCGCTATGGAATCTTACTTATCATGGCTGTATTTTACTATAACTTATTTCCTTCCTTGACAAGGAGACAAGGAGTGATATTTGACACCACTCAGCTTTAACATTTCCTGAAATTCTAATAACATGGGTATTTCATGATCATTTTTCCTAAAATACCCATTTTTTTCTCTTCGTTTACTGAGTGCTTTCTAATTATTAGTATCAAGGATAATTGATCCTCCTGTGCTTTCTCTACTCTCTGAATGAGAAAAATGTCAACAAGTCAAGTCAGGAATTTCGTGCAAAGACTACATTTGGCAGAGTTTGTCTCCCAACAGTGGTCATGATAAAGTCCCTCCTGACTAATTCAAGCTTCTTTTCTGTTGATTTTGAAAGATAACATCCACACTGTCATTCTGGCTTGTTGTTTGGGAAAGGACATCAAAATTTTATCCTTTTAGCAGCAATCCTATACATAATAATCTGTAATAACCACCACTCAATTGTTTGGGACTTATTTCTAAATAGATTTATATATTATTGCAAATAAATTATTCTAAGAAAGACCATTCAGGATCTTAAACATTACTTATATTCGGAACCAGAGATAGCCAATTTCTTTAAATACTTTATATATGTCACTTTATTGTCTAATTTTGAAATCACCCCAATATTTAAAATAGATTTTCTAGCATTTGAACAAGTAGATTCTTATTAACACCAAAGAAAGTTCCATGCAGAAATTAGAAGAATTTTTAATTTTTTAGTTCAAGTGACTTTCAGAATACCTAAACCGAAATAAAATAATTTATTTTCTCAGTGATTTTCTTATATTTTATTTCCTAATTATTTATTTCTGCTGAGCTGAAGTCTTCTGACAATACAGGATGAAAGTCATGAAAATAAAACATTTTTCCTAGAGTTTTCCCTAAAGTCTCATGTACAAATAGTTTTGTAACTTATGTAGTCAGATTGATTTTAGATTTGTTGATAAAGGACAAATGTCCATTAAAAAGAAAGGGATGGGATTTCTGAGCTATGGCTCCCTGTAAAATTAGCCAATCCAAAGGAATTTTGCAGGTTTTCTTGAATGGAACATAACAAAGCTGGTGCATTCTAATATATTGCATTGACACAGGTCAAATGTAACATTTTCCCACCATTGGGCATAAATCTGATGTTAGAATTGCAATATTTGGTGCTGCAAACATGTGTTGCTGGATGTTTGAAATCAGCCTTATGGTTTCTGCAGTAGTGGAAGCTAATAAAGGGTCAGGAATATATGAGATGCTATCAGAGGTATATGATTTATGAGCTCAGCTCTTCTCTCTTACAGAATATGTCTCTGAAACACCAGCAAATATTTCTGAACATCAACAATTTCAAACAATCATAATTTTAACAGTTGTAAATTTTGGTGGTAATGCCATCAAGAGTTCAGAGCTACTGCTTTCCAGGAAGTAGATTTCCTCTCCCATTTGGGGGGAGGTATATTCTGGTTATCTGGAACTAATCTGGATAGCTGGCAAATAATATTAGATGCTATTTTCAGTCTCTTCTATGGAGTTTTATTATTTCTGGAAGCAGTGATATTTTCCTCTCTTACTCCCTCTTGTTTTGTTTTTTATTCTTATAATAAGTACATTGTGGCATGTTTAAACATGAAATAAGCCTAATAGGACAGAAAATTTTAGATGGCTCAGTTCTCTGCTGCTGCTGTTCCTAAAATATAGACAAGGTATTCAAAAAATGTTTTATTTGAGATTTTATTCCCTTTGGAACAATATTTGTGAAGTCTTCACAGCTTAAATGCAAACAGGTTTCAATTCATTTAAAAAATAAGTAGTAAACCTATTTGTCCAAATTCTAACAACCAGAATAATGAAAGAGGAGTCATTATTCCAAATTAACATTGGAAACAGACAATTTTTTGGTAGAACAGGAACAAAAATGGCAGATACTGCCCCTTTTCTTCATTTTCTCAGTCTTTGATAAAAATAGAATGAATGGAAGACCAATATTCAAATGTTCCAACTGGAGAAAACAAGAAAGAGAAAATAATCATTCACAGCTCAATATTTCTGAGAAGACATTATTGTCTTTGTCAAAGCAGAATACTTAGGAAATAAAAGATTGTTGTTGTTATTTCTGAAGTCGTGTCTGACCCATGGACAATGTTCCTCCAGGCCTTCCAGTCCTCTACCATCCCCCAGAGTCCATTTAAGCTCCTCGCACCGACTGCTTCAGTGACTCCATCCAGCCACCTCCTTC
>JANHJO010002392.1:45203-55383 GCA_032468235.1 Pseudoxyrhopus heterurus | reverse complement strand
GAAGCCGGGTTATCGGCTAGTGTGTGTGTGTGTATATAGATATAGATATAGATATAGATATAGATATAGATATACTAGCCGATAACCCGGCTTTGCCCGGGTTTTTATATATATACATACATACATACATACATACATACATACATACATACATACACATATACATATACATATATATTTATATTTATATTTATATTTATATTTATATTTATATTTTCTTGAAATGCCCAGCAGGATGAAAATCTAACATTTTCTCCAAAGGATGTGTGTGTGTGTGTGTTTATGTATTTATTTATTTATTTTTCTTGGAATTTCTTTCCTGACAGTGTTTTTAAAAAAATGCTTTCCTCGTTTTCAGAGAATCCACTAGTAATGCTGTACAACATATCTTTCAGTGAAGATATGATGAATGGCTTGAAGTTATAGAATGATGTCACTGAAGGAAAATTGACTCATGGCATCTTGTGGAGCTTACTCTCATGCTTTGCTGTCAAAACATTGTCATAATAAAACTTTTGAAGGTTTTTGGATATAAGAAATATTAGTAATGCATTATATACTGAATATTACATAAACAATTTTAATCACCACTGTCCCTCAAGAATAATCAGTAGTTATTTTAATGCTGTAAAGCATTGTTTCTGGAGTTTTAATTACTCAGACTGTGAGTGTTATGTTTTCCAGATTTGCTGGAGCAATACATTTTAGGCCTTCAAAGCCATGAAGAAATGATTCGCTGTGGTTTTTCACTAGCCTTGGGTGCCCTTCCAAAGTTCCTTCTAAAAGGCAAACTCCAGGAGGTGAGAGCTAAGGTGCAGGGTAGAATGTTTTATAACAGTTTTCAGGTATTTTAATGATTCGCAATTGCTTTGTTAAACTTAAAATAGATTATATTGCCAATGTTTGATTTCTATAACCAGATTTCTGATACTTTTCATTTGGTCTCCATTGTCAATTAAAACCAGTGGTGAAAGCTCAACATTACCTCACATTTATATCTGGATATCAGGAAGTCATTTATTCATTTATTGAATGTCTGACTAATTCGGGAAACTTACAATTTGAAGAAACACAAAAGCTACTGGAAGGCATTGTTTTGTGGAAGAGATCAAAAGTGTGAATAATCTGCTGGATCTCATGGATTGAGCAGAGACCCAGATGGTCTTGCAAATAACTAGCTCTGTGCCATGAAGGGCTTTAAAGAGGATAAACAGAGCTTTGAATTGTCCCAGAAACTTACAGAGAGCCAGGGCTATTTGTGAAACAACTATGTGACATGGGCAATTATGAAATCTCATCCAAAGTTACTTGTGCCACTGCATTCTGGCTTAGTTGCATCTTCTAGGTGGTTTTCAAGATAGTCCCATGTGATTCATAGTTGAGGGGTGTGTGTGTGTGAGAGAGAGAGACAGAGACAGAGAGAGACGGAAGGAGGGAGGGAGGGAGTGTGTGTGTATGTGTGCGCGTGTCTAGGACATCAAAGACCCTGAGTGGGCTCAGTTAGCAGATAAGATGATTTGTGCAAAGGCTTTCCTGCTATGGCTGCCAACTGCTCTTCCAACAGGTGCTGAGAACCCAAGTTCAAGATTGCGTAGGGTGCATGCATCTCCATCCTGGTCCGGCCAAAAGTCATCTGTAAATATAAATCAACACTATCTGAGTGCTATATCTCAATCTATAATCCAACTGGAAGGTGTCCAAACAATATGTTATCATCCAGACTCTTCTGTAGTTGCAAAGCCACTGTAGATAATCTCACTCCAAACGGGAATGTTGGACACCAAACAGTTTACTCTTTTGTATCTAGGAAATATTTGTTGAGAAATCACAATTTCTTTAAGAACTGGATCTCCCTCAAGAAATGCTTAGAGAAGTATTTGATCAGATTTACTTGTTTATTTTCAGAGGCACTCTAGGCATCTTTTTTTCTGAGAATCTCTATGGGATTTGCTTACAGAGAGGCTGCCAAAGTACAGTTTGATGTCCTGCCACCGTTCTGGCATCATGTTCCAGTCAGTCAAGAGGGCCTCAGGTGAACCATGCATCAGAGCCTCAGAAATATCACCAAAATCTTATTGAAACCCAACAGGGTCTATTGGGAATCTAGAAAGAGATTACTCAAATAAGTTCTTCCTGCAGTGAAAGGTCATTGCAAAGAACTAAGATGAATAGAACGTAATCCGACCATGCAAAAGATTGATGGTTTTGTTTTTTATTCCCCTAAATCAAATAGTCTCCCTAACCCCTCCCAAAACAAAGAGCCTGAGTTCACACAATAATCTTTCCAGTGAATTGATCAGGATTTGGGGATGCATTCTAATCCCCCCTTGCTCTTTCTGTGAATGACTTGTGTGGTAGGGTATATGTGTAAGTGCTGCTAATCTGTCTTTTGCAATGTGCTGTGGATCTTCACAGAAGCCAAACTTCATGGAGATACAGAACTGCAGTGGGACAGGTTTAGGCTTGTCTTGTCACCCTTGTAAATGAAAACCAGCCTTGATATCTGACTGAATGTAATGCACATCTCTAATAAGCTACATGAAAAGTCTGCTTTGTAATGTGCAAAACTACTACGTACTTTCATTACCATCTACCACTTTATTGTAACTGCTTCATTTCCATTATTCTGCCTAATGCTTTATGAGAAACATAGTCAAGTACAGGTTTAGTATTTGGATTTTCTTTTATTCTTCAAGGTTTTAGACGCTTTGAAAAAAGCCACTTCAATTTCTGGAGGTGTGAGTTTTGCTGAATCCAGAAGAGATGGCCTAAAAGCTGTTGCAAAGTATGTAATCCTTTCTGTTTCAGATGCCTAGTAGTTAGCATTGTTAAGAATACAATACTATGAATTAATTTACATACATAAATATATAAATATATCTCTCACCATGTTTTTCTTGTCAGACAAAACTTAATAAAAGTGGTAAGAACATCAATTAATTTTATTATGGCCAAAAGGCTTAAAAGCAAGTTACGAATATATAAATATAAACTAAACTTGGCATTGGATAAAACAATTTATCAAATAAAATATTTAATAAATAAAACATAATAGGATTAAAACCTCAGTATTGATTTCTTACTAAAAGCCTTGTTTTTCTAGGCATAGTTAAAAATCTGGCTGTTAAGACTGTAATCTTAGGACTTTCTTCTACAAGTAACTTTTTTACATACTCAGAAGTACAGGTAGTCTCAACACTTCATTTAGCGACCATTCAAAGTTACCACAGCACTGAAAAAAGAGGCCTATGACTATTTTTCACAGTTACAACCTTTATAGCATTCCCCATGGTCATGTGATCAAAATTCAGATGGTTGGCACCTGGTTCATATTTATGACCATTGTTGTGTCCCGGGGTCACATGATATGCTGATTCTGTAAACCGCTTAGAGCTGAAAAAAGCACTGATAAGTGGTATATATAAATCTAATGCTATTATTATTATTATTATTATTATTATCTCCATTTGTAAAACTTCTTGACAGGCAAATTCAGTGGGGAAGTCAGATTCACTTAGCAACCAGATTACTAACGTATCAACTGCAGTGATTCACTTAACAACTGTGGCAAGAAAGGTCGTAAAATGGGGCAAAACTCACTTAACAAATGTCTCCCTTAACAACATAAATTTTGGGATCAATTGTGGTCGTAAGTCAAGGACTATCTATATCTCTTGGTTTAGATGTTAAAATAGGCCACTGTGTACCACTATGTACAACTTTTTATCATTTTTAAGCCACCCAGTCGCTTCAATAGTGAGATGGATGGCATATAAATTAATTAATTAATTAAAAGACTTTTCACACCTCTCCTGGACTCTATACTTCCCCAAGGGAGGTACACTTCACGATTTGGGAAGCACTGGTATAAACTATGCAGAATTAATTTTGTAATCTGTGAGGAAATCTCTGTAAGAAGCGGCCCTGTGACCTGATACGTAGAGAATGATGATGGAAATTGTGCATCTCAAACAAGCCATAATCTTTGCCAGTGGGATTTTCTCCAGGACTCTTTGCTTTGTTTCCAGTGACAACTTGTTAGTAGAAGAAATTGCTTTACTGCTTTGTTAAATATCCAGTGTAAATGGCAAGAGTACTTGCATGTCCTGTAACTTTCAACCCGTTAGACATCCTAAGACCTAAGGGACTAGTAAAACATCACCTTTTTATGTAAAATAGCTGAACAACTTGTCACTCAGGAGCAAGCTGGTTTGCTGATAGAATGATTCCCTCTAAATGTCCCACTGTACTCTGGTCTTTCTCTATGTCATTAGGTATGGAGGGGGGGGAACCCTTGGCTGGGAGTATATTATAATCACCTGAACAATACGTTCCCCTTGCCTTCCCCTCCCAATCTGTAGTTAATTCTACATAACAAAGATGTAATACAAAAACTAATTATGTCTGTCTGTCTGTCTGTCTGTCTGTCTGTCTGTCTGTCTGTCTGTCTGTCTATCTATAGACTAAACTTTTATAATATCAAGGTAGTCTTCGACTTAATGACCACAATTGGGTCCAGAATTTTAATCGTTAAGTGATGTGGTTGTTAAGCGAGTCATCAGGTGACTGGACTAGATTTTATCATCATTTTTATCACATAATTAAGTTAATCGCCATGGTTGTTAAGTGAATCACGTGTTCATTAAATAAATCAAACAGTAAAGTGAACCCAGCTTCTCCCATTGACTTTTCTGGTTGAAAGCCGTCTGGAAGGTTGCAAATCACAATTGCATGACTGTAGGATATTGCAACTATCCTACTTGTGGTCGTAAATGCGAGTTGGTTGCCAAGTGCCAAATAGCATGCATGTGACTGGAGGGGTAGTGCAATTGTCCCAACTTTGAGAACGGGTCCTAAGTCACTTTTTTCAGCACTGTTTTAACTCTGAATCATTGCTAAATGAATGGACGTAAGTCGAGGATTACTTATAAGATGCATTACTTATATTTTGATTAATAGGTGGTATTGAGATATTCAATTACTTATTGGGTTAAGCAGAAATTTGCTAATGCACAAATGTCATGTTTTTTTTAATATTATATGATCATTATAATTAGCTTTCTTTCTTCACCTTTAGAGTTTGCTTGACTGTAGGGGTGAATGGAGAAGGATCACCAAATGAATTTGTGTGTAAAAGTAACATTACAGAGATATGCAACATATTGTTGGATGGTCTGAATGATTACACAACAGACAGCCGAGGCGATGTTGGAGCATGGTAAGATATATGTGATCTTGATAAAGTCCCAGCTTTGTTCTGTAATGCAAAGCAAAAATGATAGAAAAAATGTGAACATGTGGCATCTTACTAAGGTTTTTACTTACTTGCGAGACTTTCTTCCATGAGAAACCTTCCAAATGTTTATTTTTAATTGTCACTTAATTTAATTTAATTCAAAAATTTCCTTTCACTGATATTCCATTACAGTGATTAAACAGCAGAGGGTGTAGTTGCACCAACAGTTGGACTCCTTTGTTTCTTACATTACTACTCCTACAAGCCACATTTTGCACACATTATTTTAAAGAGCAACTGCTTTTCATTATCTCTATTATCTACAAACCACAAAGTTTTATTTTAACATAAATATAACCATGAATGTCTAACCATTCTTACTCATAGGTTAACAAAAAGTGAATTTGTTTTACATGGACATTTGAATTTTCCTATTATTAAATTGCATTGCATAACTTTGCCTGGTTGCACAAAACTAAGCAAGGCCTGGTCAGGGCTTTGATGGGAGGCTCCAGGGCTCTTATAGGCTAGCTTGGGAAATCAGAATTAAAACCTGAAAGAAGACAGTGGCAAACAATTTCTCTAGTGCTGCCAGGGAAACTATTTGGCCAACTATTTGCATTTTCATGTGGCCATGAAGTCACCAAAAGTTGAACTCAACTTGAACAAGACAGTGTATTATTTTGATTGTTAAGTTATGAAGAACTAAGATATTTAAGGAGTTTTAAAATTAAAGAAATGGGTTTTGTGCAACTTTTCATTGTAGCACACAAAAATGTGTCTTTTAATTGCTATATGTATTCTTAAACTAATCTATTAATAATATTTTCTAGCATACTTCATGCTTACATGCTAAAGAAACTTCTGTGAAAGAATGGAGAAAGAATTGAGTATATAATTTGGAGCTTTAGAATGTAACCAAATTCAAAGATAGCATAGCATAAACATATAATGAGTGGAGACATGATGGTAGTGGGAAATCCATATTTAGATTTTACTTTTTGTTTATTTTTTTAAAGACATGTTTAGTTTTGGGGGCCCAAATCATATTAGGGCAACATTCATAGCTTACTGCTGTGAATGTTTGTTTCTGCTACTATTTGATCAGAAAGAAAAAAAACCTACAGAAAATGATTGTAGATAGAGGGATAGTATTAAGTAAGAATGTGGAATTAGTAAGAAAGGAATATTTTCTTTGCTGTCCCTTTCCAGAATATTTAACTTTTGGGGAAAATATAACAGAAATTCCAACCATGTATTCACAAATTTTTATCCATGTTTATTCTAGAATTTATATTTCCTGAATTAAGTATTAATTCTAGAATAAACATCAATACAAATTTTTATGCATGCTTATTCTAGAATCTATACTTATTTCAGGACAGAAATATTAAATTTGAATGTCTCAAAGTTACCATTTCTGTTTCTATGTTAAGTAATATATCTCTTACCTCTGACCAGATAGTAGAAACCCCACTAGCTCAAAGCTTCTTCTTTAAGCTCTCAAATCTTTTTCGGAGTCAGAATGCTAGGTACGCAATGGGTTGGAAGGGGAAATGAATGCGTGGGTACTCTTGGGAAAATACTTTCTGAGGTGTGTGTCTGCTCCAATGGAAAAAAAAGTCCAAAAGGAATAGGAATGTGCACGAAGCTTTGATTATTTTTTTTAAAGGATTCGTGGGAAAGCTAACAAACTTTATTTTCCATATGCAAACTTAACATTCCTTTTGACAGACTGTTTGCTGGGACTTGTCCAAATTCTGTCTACAGGTGTTAAATATAAAAACCTTAAGAGCAAGATGCTGTGTGAAAAAGAAAAAGGGTTCTTTGATTGAAAGTGGTCTAATTGCTCTCTGTGTGGGTGTATGAGTGTGCACGTGTATACATGCTTGTGCAGGGAAACAGAGACAGAAATCCAGTAGGCTAATTCTTATTTGCATGTTCATTGTTTTGAATTTTCCATAAAAAAAGTGAAAAATGTATAACGTGTGTTGCCGTGGTGTGATACAGATAAACTTCTTGGGAATGAGTTATAAACCTGGCAATGTAACAGCAGATCAGATGAGGTGTTCATTAGATCATTTTGCAGGAAAATGCATGCATTCACTATTACAATGCACATTTTTCTGTTCTTCAAAACATCTTTCTGAGTGCACCTTTGCTATCTTTTCTGTGTCTTTCATTATCTTTTCATTCTCTTATTCAATAATCCATTTTCATGTTGTCACTAGTATTAAAACAGAATTATGTTTAAATTCTACATTACAATTACCTTTAAATAGTCAATTAATGAATGAATGCCCAGCAGTAAAGCCATATAATGCCAGCTTCTAGCTTGATTATGTGAATACATAGGAGGTTGATCTGCATGAAGAAGCAACCAACTCTTCACCTCAGTTGCACATATTTTGATTTGGTCCTTGAAAAGGATCTCTTCTGAAGAAGGTGTCTTCTCTTCCCTGATTTGGACAAGCAAGGAGACCTGGTTAGATTTGCTCAAAGGGGTTCTTTTTCTGTTGAGGGCGTATTTCACTGCAGAAAATTAGCATCAGGAGAAGGAGTGATGATTAATATCATCCTCCAGCTGTAACTTTTCCTAGTTAATTAGAATTTGGCTTCTATTGTTCATATCTAAGCCACCTAGAATCGGTATGAGCGAGTAGGCGGCTATATAAATTTCCTAAATACATACATACATACATACATACATACATACATACATACATTTTGGATAACCTGTAATAATTGTTGTTGGAATATTTTAATACTTTAATGTTTGATAGGAAGGATATATAGATATTGTATTGATTCAATTGTTTGCTTTCAGTGATATCTTATTTGGGCTATTGATTGTTTCCCATAAATAGCATAAAGCCTAGAATATGTGAAAAATAGTTTTTCCCCCATATGAGGTTATCTAGGTTTTGAGTGTAGAAATGGGATTGGTTGTGAGATGCATCATTAATTTAACAGAATGAGCGTGTATCCATTTGTAAAAAGCAGGGCCGTGTAAGTAATCTTTGACTCCTTCCTAATATTGAAAAAATATAGATTTTCCTCTGTTTGAAAAAAAAAATCTAAGAAATGCTAAAAAAATGATTCAATTAGGATAATATATGGTTCGAAAATTATTGGGAAGAAGTGCTTTGGACCTTGCCTGACAGAGCAATTTCTGCTATTCATGAAAAGTGCTATGTAATTTGTATCCTTTAAGAAGGACATGGCAACCTTAAATATTTGCAGGAAAGTATTGCATTTGTGCAAGATCTAAAGTGTTTTCTTTAAGTTGTTTTTGAAGTGTTATACAGCCCCGTAGCCTTATCCATAAGGGATACCAACCTTGCAGAATGAATAAATATGTATTTTGCCCTTTCAACCTAGATTTATACACTTAGGATGCTAATAAAGCATTGAGATGTTAAAAATGCATTACAGTTATAAAATCATACAAATTAATGTAGCAATAGCACTTAGGGTTATATACCGTTTCTCAGTGCTTTATAGCCCTTTCTAAGTGGTTTACAGAGTCAGCATATTGCCCCCAAGAATTTTACCAACCTCAGAAGGATGGAAGGCTGAGTCAACCTTGAGTTGGTGAGACTTGAACTGCCAAACTGCTGGCAGTCAGCAGAAATAGCCTGCAATACTGCATTCTAACCATTGTGCCACCACAGTTCAGTGTTAATGTAAATGTGTATATAGCTACATAGACTATAGATCTATAATAATCTGTTCAAATAGATACATTTGACCAAAAAAATGCTACCATTTCTAGTTTTAGAAGCCTAGAAAACAAAATGCTTCTCCTAGTTGAAATAGTTACAAGTGTATGAACTAAATGTTTCAGAAATGGGAGTCTACTGTTTAAAAGGACTGGTCATTCTCTTCATACTTCAGATAGTAAGAACACCTAGAGAAAAGCTCAGGTTATTTAGGGCCATGATATCTGATCCGTACTTGCAGGAAAAACATTGTGGCAAGGAAAGGACTTGTTGGTGCACAATTTCAGCCAAGAAGGAGCAGCTGAAAAAAGCTTGCTTTGTTTTCTTTGCCAGGAACAAATCCATTCCAGTGGACATAAGGATATCATGCCCTAGATTGGATTGCAAACTTCTGGATAGCTGCTAGATGGCAGCAATGTGCTTGAACTTTCTTTGTTTTTTCCATCTATTCATTTATTTTATTTAGCGTATGGCATGTGTTAACCAGGGATCACTGAGGTGGCTGGCTGCCTCTGTGAAAGGAATTTTTTCAGGCGGTGTTATCTTTACCCGCGGGACACCTGAATGCCAGTAGGCAAATGGGGGAGGCTCCTTTCTTGTCCCTTCTACGGTTTATTTGCTCACAGGAATCGAACCGCCGAGCTGCCAATCTCAGCGATGCACAGGGCCTAGCATCTTACCACGTGAGCCACCGTGGCCCCTATCTATTCATTGTCTGAATATTGCAGGCCATGTATGGTAGTTCTAGTTGATAGTCCACATCTAGAATGGCTGAAGGCAGTACATCTTGGTTCCAGAAATCAGTGATATGATTATGATTCTTGTTCCTCCAATCAGTTGTTCAAAGGAACAAGTTCCACAAGCTGATACTTCAGTGAGCATTTCACAGGAAGATAGAATCATATCTGCATGTAAACGCTCCAGTTCTTTCTGACCTTAATGAACTGTTTTCTTTTTTCTCCATTCTTTTCTGTGTCTTGTCATCTAGATTGTTAGTGGATGGCAAGGCCTGTTTCTTCTTTTAAATTGCTCTTTCCTACTTGTCTGAAAACCAAGATAAAAGTAACTAAGTAAAGACACGATTATACATGTACTACATTTAGTCACATTACACTTATATATCTATATATATAAAAGAGAGGTCTGAAAAAAAGTTTGTTTGTTTGTGCTCTATACAAACTCGCAATTCTGGGCCAAATTTCCCCAAATTTGGCAAATACGT
>JANHJO010002392.1:31811-42400 GCA_032468235.1 Pseudoxyrhopus heterurus | reverse complement strand
TGGTTGCTGTCAGAGGTCATAGCTAGCATTGTAGGTTGTTTGTGTCCCAGGCTTGGCTGAGCCTTGCTCTTTAAAAATGAGTTTATCCTTTGTTTGGCAGTGAATGGGCTTTCGGGCATTTCCTATTATGAAGGTATCCTGAAGAAGGCAGATCTTTGTTATGTAGAATAGACTGGCTTAGGGACTTAAATGGGCCATTACACAGAGATGGGGGCTGAGTTTCTGCTTCTAGTATATCTCAAAATATTTCCTTTCTCCAAGGGGGTGGGTGGGCTCCACCTTCCAAAACCAAGAAACAGTTCCAAATTGCTCCAGTATTCTCAAGATATACACCCGTTTAAGAACCACTGTTTTAAGTGAAGCCATTGTTTTTAGAAAAAATTTTAAATCTGGACATAAACCTTTTTTGTTTTCTTCTGAAATACAGAAGAAAGCTTCTCTGATTGGGTTTTCTGGCTTTCGAACAAGCCTTAGTGATAGACATCTTTGGCTTTTATGTTGCTTATTGTTTAACTTAAGCCTTTGAATCAGTGTTGACTCCTGGCAACTGCCTAGACTAGTTTTCCTGAAGTTTCTTGGCAAGATTTTCGGAAGTGGTTTGCCATGGCCTTTTTCTTAGGAAAAAGAGAGAATGGTTAGCCCAAAGTCACCCAACTGGTTTTGCATCTTAACAGAGGACTAGAAGTAAGTCTCCTGGTTTTAGCTTGGTGCCTTAAACACTACACCAAACTGGCTCTCTCTCTCTATTGTTTATCTACTATTTGTTGTTTAGTATTGCACTATTTCTTTAGAATTAAAGCTGCCTAGATTTAAATTTTTAATTGTGTATATTTTAATAAATTAATGTAGTCTGCATTTAATTTTTAACTACAGTGTAAATTCTTTTTATAATTAATTTTGTTGCTATTTCAATCCGATCTTAAATCTCAAGATATGGCGTGAGTAGTTTCTTCAGGTCTCTTTTATGCAGAATTTATAGTAATACAGATATTGGACAGTAAAGCTATTATGCTTCTACAGTACAGCATAATGAGTGTTCCATATATCTTCATGGAAGATATATTCATTTCCAACAAGAAATTTGGGAGGAAAAAATTCCAGCCCACTTAATACATTTTTCTTATTTTAGGTGTGGAAATCAGATGTAATCTAATTAAAACCATTCAGCTAAGTTATTTCCCCCCTTTCCAGCAATTAGCCAAGCTCCTGGGTATGATGATAACTTGCCAGTTCTTATTTTTTATAGTATAGTCTATACTTTCAGTTTCATCCTGTCTTCTTGTCTATGGTCAGCTGTTTTACAAATCTGGAAGGTGGAGGCCAAACCATTTTGCTAGCCAACAAGAATAAACCTCAAGCAATCCAAATTTTCTGGGCAATTTTTATACATTTGGGTAGCTGATCCTTGAAACAGATCTGGTCTTATCGAAAGAAATACAGAATATCAGTGAACTGGAATTTCAGTCAAATCAATATGACATTGAGAAGTAATAGACTCTTTAAAATAAGACTGCTTTATGAATAGCTAGACTGCAACTAAATATGCCTCTGCAAAGAAGCATCAAAATTATTCGAATAATTTTGTGTTCTGGACACTATGGTGAAACTTTACTTCAGAAACTGTATCAGAGAGATGGGTCAGATGCATTGCTAGTTAGAATATTAAATCTTCCTAAATCTGGATTTTGTTATATTTAAGAAAAGGTTCTGCATTTCAGAAGCATAATTTTTTCATGGAAGGATAACTTCCCATCCTGTTCAAAAAAGATGTATCTGAACAGAAAGATAGACTGTAGGACTACATGGGTTTATTGAAGGTTATCATTCTACTTCCCAAAAGCTCCAGATAGAAGGATATAGTAACTTTCCCCACCTGTTTTTTTAAGAAGTAACTTTTCTCTCATAGCCTACAGTTACATAT
This sequence comes from Pseudoxyrhopus heterurus, assembly GCA_032468235.1. NCBI lineage: Eukaryota > Metazoa > Chordata > Lepidosauria > Squamata > Pseudoxyrhopus > Pseudoxyrhopus heterurus. The sequence continues at coordinate 40,479 of JANHJO010002392.1, read as the reverse complement.
TGTTAAACTTGTATAATAATGTTTTTTTTTTGGGGGGTGGCTCATGGTTTCGGCTAAATAAGATTCAGATTGAAGTTCCTTAATCTGTTCTTCAGATACATATTTCTTCACTGAACTGGGTTCCCAGGCTCAGATCCAGCCATTTCTTCCTAGTTTAATTCCTTTTTAATTCACAAGGGGTGCCTCTCCCTTCACTTTATTCATCTCTTTCTCATTCTCAGCGAAAATGTGACATTGGCAGCATGTATACAGAGCACATAAGATATTTTGCAGGAACATCAGATGTTATGTGCCAGAAATTATCTTGAGTCTTCAGCAGAAGTCTCTGGACACCTTTTCTAGATGGTGGAAACAGGATGGTTCAGTCAATTCTGGTGATGAATACATAGAGAAGCACTGCAGCTTTGCTTCATTGCACATAGTGATCTATCTAGCTACCTACCAAGAGTGGCAAAAAAAAAAAAAGATTATTTCTGGAATTCCTCCCTCAGCTGTTTTGTAAATACCCTAAGAGAATTAATATCTGTGTAAGGTTTGCAATTAATTTTCACTGTATTCTGCTTTATTACTACATATATTTGTACTGTATATAAGACTCCAACAACTTCAAACTAAATATTAAAAGCAGTAGGATGACTATTATCATCACTGACCTTGGGGTGGGGGAAAAGAAAAGGTCTGGCAGATTTTTCCTTCTCTTTCTCCCTTTATTGCTTGTTTATAATTCATTGGTTCATTTATATATGTTTGTATATGTATATATGTTTGTTTAATTCAGTTTTCCAGTAGTTGGATTTACTTGTTCAAAAACATTGTTTTGCATTGGGTTGAAGGGCAGTCTTATATTCTCTCTGATCTGGGGATCAAGGTAGCTCATCCCCTGGAGATTCAAATGAGAATGTGAATGTTGCCTATTCACTCTAAGAAACATACTACCTGAAGATAAACATCCTCGCTAGTGCTCCAATGAAAATAGAAATTAGAAATAGAAAATAGAAATTCACAGCAGCTTCATCTCTGGTTCCTTTTATACAATTATCATAGACTTTTTTTTATTCCTTTAATGAAATGGTAAGGTAGGTTTAAATATTAAGAAACTAGACATGATGTGAAGATTTAACCTTTGCAACCTGAAAAAAATGCTTTCAAATATTGATGCTCTTGTATAGACCAGGGTTTTTTTTTAATTTGGAATTTTTCTCACAGGTGCGATGCTCATCCCAAAGCCTGTTCAATTATCTCAAGAGTATTCAGAATGACAGAGATGCAATGAACAGTTTTTGTGAGACTTTGTTGAAAGTCTTTGAGGACAATCTACTGAATGACAGGTGACCTATACAATCTCAGTCAATTTGGGTGGCAGGATTGAGTAGGGTAAAGGTAAAGAATAGAAATGGAACACTGCCTCCTAAATACCTTCCACAACATTTCAGTCATTAGATCTTCAAAAGGGCCTGAAAAATTCAGCGTCAAATCACCAGATATTTATTGTGTTCCTCCAGAAGGTTGGAAAGCAGAGTTGAGTCCTCGGTGGCACAAAACATGCCAACATGTGAAAGAAACTTTGGTCAGATTTCTCATGGCAATTTTGGTTTTCTTGTTCATGAATATTAAACCTATGTTTTCCATCTATGATTTGTAAGTTAGAAGCCATGGTTATTAAAACATCTCCCAAACTGGAAGTCATCAGTTCAACATAGTTAGTAGAACAGGCTTTGAAAGTACTGAATTGCGACTCCTGTTCTCTTTCAAAAGCAACAAGAAAAGGAAATCGGCCTCTGGAATTTTCAGTTTGAGAGATGTCAAATATTGTGTGTCCCAATTTCTCCTGAAGACACAGGCCTGCATAAGCAGAAGGAACAGTAGGGAAATGGCAGTCAGTTGGCAGACAAACATCAGAGCTATTAAAACCCAAAGGACGAATAGAATTTAAAGAACACAGGAAAGCTAATTAGACAGACTCTTTGATGCTTGATGGCTTTTGGAAAGTTTTCTCGTAGATTCTCAAAGAAAAAAATTGTAAGAGTTATATCTCAAAATAATTATCATGATGATCACCCTCAAATTACTAATTTCACAGAAACTGGTATAGCTAAAAAGCAAATAACTAATACAGATGTTAAATAAAGTGTAGAGATAGTGTAGAGATTAACTCCTCAACTTCAAAGCCCTTTTTTGAATTTATAGTCATCTTGTTCATTCAGAATGGCAAATGAATAACAAATTTTACTCACTCTAGTAATCAGTCTATCAGGGTTTGACTTTTCAAACTGATGGAATTCTTCTCCAATGCAGTCTAATTTCTCATCTAGGCCTCCCTTATCTTCCATTATAATCTTTCAACAAAAATTTAAAAGAGTGGATACTATAATAAAAAAATAGAGTTTCAGTGAACATTTACTTGGGTTAAAAAGAAGCTGTGATATCCAGTCAAGCTCATAATTGTTCAGAATTTCCCATACCACAACATTTCAAACAGATTGCATTTATTACAGTGATCCATGTCCAACTTAACTGCATCTAATTAGAGATGTCTCCTAGACAGTAATAATGTCCCTTTGTGCCATTATCCTTCTCTGAAATCCAAATGCACTATGTTTACATTTGCCACAGTGGAAAAATGAATGGTACGGGGGAGATGCCAGCAAGGGAGTTAGGCAGATATGCAGAACCAATGCTAAACTTCCACATACCTGATTCTCCTTCCCTGTAGATACTCCTTGGAGTCCAGTTCTATTTTCAGAACCAATTTGGAGAAGAGAAAAAAAAATTCTGTGATTGGCCGAATTAGTTGATAGTAAAAATTAAACATTCCAATTCCCTGAATACTATGAACATAGGAGAGTGATAGTGGGATCACCATGTATCTTTTAGTATATTATTTCTGCTATATATATGTAGCAAAAAATTTTCTTGGAAGTGAGAAATATGGAATCAAAGTAAAAGGAGGCATTTCGGCTAGTCATCTAAATAGGTGATTTCATATTGAACTCCTTATTGTTAGGAGGTTTTTTCCCCCTCTAATATATTTAGTCAAAATTTGTTTTCCTGTAACTTTATGTGTCTTCTGTTTTATATAATTCTTTCTGAAGCGAACAGTACTCCTCAGGTAGCTGAAGAGTTCTTGTGCTTCAGCCCACATCCTCTGCTTATCTGTTTTCAAGATGAAATGTTCCCAGTTGTTAAAATAATTCTTTATAAACCTTAAAGACATCAGGAATTTGTTAGTGGATTACATATGTTTGGCATCTTGCTTGTTCATATTATATAATGTCATATTAGATGTCATATTAACTCTTGATCATTCCAAGATTGATTGGACGCAATTTAGGTTTGATATCTGACTTTAGAGCAAATATATAAAGTGTTTATTATATGTGAGTTGTGTCAATGTGAAGTGTGTAAACATGGTATTCTATGCTTTCCTCATTAGGGTATCTGTTCCACTGCTAAAGATGTTAGATCAGATATTGGCCAATGGATGCTTTGATGTATTTATAACTGAAGAAAAGTAAGTGGCAAAATAATAGGTGTATGTTCTTTCTTCCAAATTGCTGGAAAATCTTCAAAGGGCAATGTTCCATTCCCTCTAATTTATAACAGGGAAAATTAGAGTCTAGATTATTTTTACTATAGCTTAACAAAAGGACCATTCGGAGAAGTATTTTGTTTTGAAAAGTTAAATGCTGATATTGAACAAGGCTGAGTTAGGAGCCTTGTGATCACCAAGAGATAAGGGCTATTCCTCTTTTTTGAGTAGGTGGGCACATTTCCAACCAAAACGCTGCTTTGAGTTCCTTCATCAAAGCTAAGGAGATGACCAAGAAGAGGAGAGCATGAATTAAGTCAAGCCACAAATCTCTTATTTTTCCATAAGAGCTCATTGAAGTCACTTGCTACGTTCACTTATCAATCTAAGTTATAAATGGAACATTTGCTAAAATCCATTTTGATCCCCGCCCTTCAGACGTTCTGGACGGCCAGTATAACTGTGTGCCAAGCATTCAAGGCACTCTGCCTACATGGAATCAGTTGAAGAGGTTATATACAAATTTGAATAAGACTATTTTAGCCCTTACCAAAATGCCAGGACAAATTTTATATTTCTTGCCTGCTGTATGATAAAAACCTAAAAGTAATATACATAGCTTCAGAAAAAAATTATATAGCAACAATGAGGCATGCTATTCTTTAAAAGAGCATATTATTTGAGGCATATTGTAAATTGAAGCCAATCACTGTTACATTTTATCAATGCAATTTATGTGCAGTGTCCCATTTAAAAAAAAAGTTGATTTTCTTTACATAGAAAATAATCACATAGGATGCTTAGTCTAGTAGGCATCAACAGAAGTATTCCCTTTGAGCCCCAGCTCAGATTTTTACACATAGGTAAGTGATTAACAGCAGTAATTTTGTACTTTTGAAGACTGGCAGCTGGAGGGCACTTCATGTCTTGCTCTTGATTTAAGGACTACCTTGTTTTTCTTAATTGGTTTGTCATGATATGGTTAAAATGTAGCTGGTTTTTTTTGAAAGCTCAATTTTCAGAAACACATGCGCCCAATTTGCATCATATAAAACCTCTGGACAGATCCCTTTTCCCTAGATGCTGATTTTCTTTCTCCTGAAGTACTGCCTGCACAGGAGCAGGATTTTGTTACTTCCTTTGCAGGCTGATATGTTTGAATTCACTTACTGGTTCATTATTACAAGTGTGAAATTAACAGATGACAGAAAGAAAGCCAAGTAGGTCTATTTCGAATGTGGAGCCTTATTCATAAGAATACATGCATTAAATCTTTTCCAGATGCTCAACTGGATCTGCCTACATTGTCATTTCCTTTCTAAATCTCACCTTTTCCCTTATTTTGCCATTGCATTTCAGTGACGTGAATGAATCTCCACTAAATTCTGTCCAACCTTAAAAAAAAACCTGTGCAATTTTTGAACAAATTAGTGAGTAAACATGTTTGCTTAAATGTGGAGATTATAAGCAAGCTTTCACAACGGAATATGCAGGAAAAATAATTATGTGGCATCAATTTTTGTTGGGTAAAAATTAAACTTTTGTGAATATTTATATTCCGTCGTCCCTTGCCTTTCTGCTCTGTCTGGTCAATTCAGCTAAACAGAATGTGAATTCCCCAAAAATTCAAAAAAATAATTTTAGATCAACTGAAATATTAATTAACAATTAAAATCAATTGGAAGAGAAGAATGCAAAAATGATTTCTGTTTCAAATCTACTAATTGAGGGAAGCCTTTTGCGGCAATATTGATATAGTTTTAGTTTCACTGCTAACATATACTGTAAGCATATAAGGATATATAATTTCACAGCTCTCAAGATATTTTGTTCATCTTGGAAAAAAATAGCTAAAAATTGTTTTCTCAATTTTTTAAGCCACCCGTTTCCTATGAAGTTGCTCACTCTTTGTAAAGAAGAAAGCAAGAGATCTAAAGATATCCAGAAACTCCGTTCCAGCATTGCTGTGTAAGTTGGGAAAATATGTAAAAAAACTGAAGGATGAAAAATTAATGGTCTGTAACCAGTCCATGTGGTTTTAAAAAGAAAGACACGTGGAAAATGAGTTTTATTTAGCCCTGTCATGTACGCAAAGATTTCATTTGTATGCTCCATAAAAGTGGTCTTGGCAGTGAATTTTGAGCAGCTGTGTGTATAAATTCCAGTTCAAAAGCAAATGTAGCTAACAATATAATTCTAAAAGCAATTCTAAGGCAGTTCAAATCTGATTGGTGGTAAAAAAAAGTGGTGGATGATTTGTCATTTCAAAAACCATGACAATTCAAACCAGACAGAACTCAAACAGAGAGAGAAGAGCAGTCAACTCTGGTCAATTGCATCACCAGCTGTTCATTACTTTTCACCATTCTCCTCACATTGGTTTTAGTCTGGATTTGTGTCTGGGGGGAGAGGGCAACTCTATTTTGGCGTATCAAATTTAAAGAGTTCAAATAATAAGAACTATTATTTAAAATTAATGTGTGTTTATTGGATTTCTTTTGTAAATGAAACTACAGGTAATTGAACTTTAAGAAGTGAAACATTTGTTATTTTTTTCCTGTTTTAAAGGAAAATAAAGGTTGAAAATTGAAGGAGCCAAACATTATATCATTTCCCTCTTCCTCTCAAGCCCTCCCTATCATAGTTATATTTCCAAGCATTGTTCTCCACACTAACAAGCAGATATAGAAATCTTCATTTTTGGGAAGAACATCCCCTAAAATGGATATATTTGGGAGGGTCGGACATGGTTTTCAATGCACATTTCAGCATATTTAATGTAATCTAATCTGTTTTATTTTCTAAATGCAAAAAACCCTATCATAATCAAATTGTAGTTTCTTTCACAGCTTGAAACAAGTGTTTCTCCTGTCTTGTGGTAGTTTGTGCCTTGATTTGGTATCAGGATTTTCAAGCATAGGCCATTTTTTGGTATCTTAATCATTTTATACCAATTAAACGAAACTATTAGACAATATATCATAATCAGTAGTGGAGAATATCTGAAACTCAGGGTTGAACTGGTAAGTTCTTGGTGCTCTCTGAGGTTGTTTTCCGGAAGACATTTCATTACTATCCTAGGTACATCCTCAGTGCAAGGGAGAGTGAAATTTTCTGGCTGTTGAGATATAGTAGCTTGCCCTGCCGATGGTGATGTGGCTTCTTCCTTTATGGTTTCTTCATTAGGGCATTATTTCTTCCTTGGTTGTTTATCTAGTGCTACTTCCTGTTTATATGGAAGTTGGCTGGTCTGGGCTGTTTGTTTCCTTCTTTGACTTCTGAGTTTATCTTTTTTCACTGGCTTATAGATCAGGTTTCTCTCTGTCTCTTGATGGCTGATTTGTCAGCATGGCAACCTTCCAGGAATTCCCCAACATTTTTTATTTGGCTTGTTCTAAAATGTCAGTCTTTTCCAGTTGATCACAGTTTTGCAAGTTTGGAGGGGAAAAAATAGAAGAAACTTCCCACCTATCCCCTGTCACTTCTGCATTATGCTTCTGTGGTCAAGGGTTAGGTCAAATCAAAGATTAGAAATGGGTTTTAGAAACAGTAGGTCCAACCAAATCTCAGTCATGGAATTGCAGTGGTTGAGGCCTTTTGCAGCACTTGTTTATCTGCTCCCAGAGCAGATTTGCTATCCTTGCCAAGAGAGCTTCTGTACTGTACCTAATCCAAACCATAATTTATGAGATTTATGACTTTGAATTTCATTGCTGAATGCTTACATTGATAAGATATGCATCTATATTGCCTCTGTGTTTCAGTGTCACAGAATAGTACTGAGAAGTTCTAGTATAGTTAGCCTCCTCAGTTTAATATCAGTAAAACAAAAATGCTAGTCACTTCAATACTTGGCTGGAATTTTTTGAAATGTTTCTGATACTGATATATTTGCTTTAACAAGAAGTTTTCTAATCTTTATTTCTTCCATGTCACAAAACTACTCAAAAGAAAAAAATGCTTTCTTTTTAATAAATATATTTTGATTTTTTTAATTACATGGTAATTAGTTTTTTATATTCAATATTGTTTATCTGAATTCAATGTGTGATTCCCTCTTACCATTTGCAGTAAGAGATTAAAGAGCACGCAAAGTTTATAAAAAGCTTGTTTTGGAACATTATCTGTCATTCAGTTTTGATACTTTTCATTTTGTGATTTAAAAAGATAGATTCTTGCCATTTTTAAACTTTTGTAATTAGCACATCATATTGAAGTTTGTTTGGTTTTTTGGGTTTTCATATAGAAAAAAATTGTGATACTGGTACAATACCGCAAAGTGTTTTTGACATATGTGCTTTTTAGATCAATAATAAAATACATTGCTATATATTTATTGTTCTAGGTTTTGTGGCTTGGTTCAATTTCCAGGTGATATGAGAAAAAAAGTTCTGTTTCAGCTCTTCCTCCTTCTTTGTCATCCATTTCCTGTTGTAAGTACGTCAGAAGTGGTTGAGATTTTTTAAATTATTTATATTAAAGAATGTGTTTTTCTTGAAAACTTACCTAGGCAACTATTGGCTTACTTCTGCCCTAGTTGGCTCCTTACTGCATATGTACAGCACCGAGTTACTCCCAGTGTGATATGCTGATAGCAAGAAATACATTAAATTCTTTCCCTAATGGCTTTTATGAACAGCAACAACAACAAAAAGCTCCAGCTGTTATGAACTACTCCCCCTCACCCAAAAAATCCCCTCATCCATGTAAGAACTCTGTTGAATCTCACCGAAGGCCTGTGTAACTAATACTTTTTTCCCATAGCAGACAACCAAGTGCTACATAAAATAATTGATATTTAGGGTATTGCCTTTAATGCTGGAGGTAGCCATATCTCACGGTGCCGGAGGGACTCGTCCACATGCTGTCTCCTTGCAGAAGGTCCCAGCATCCTGTTTGCTCTGTGTAGCTGAGAAGGAGAGAAGTACCCAGCCATGTGCTGTCTCCTCACAGAATGTCCCAACGTCATGAGATACGTGCAGGCTCTGTGTGTATGCCCGAGGAGAAGTCTTCAAACTTTTCTGCCTCCCTTCGCAGCGGAGCTGCTCGGAAGGCAGCTCCTGTGGCCTGCCTGCCTGCTCCTTTATGGTCCCCCCTCCCCCCCGCATCGAAGTCCTTTAAAGGAACAGACTGTGGTGG
>JANHJO010002390.1:124944-139439 GCA_032468235.1 Pseudoxyrhopus heterurus | reverse complement strand
TTGTAAACCGCTTAGAGAGGGTTGCAAGCCCTGATAGGCAGTATATAAATACAGTGCTATTGCTATTGCTATATATATTATCTTGAAGCAATTTAAAGTTGCTTCCTAATTCACAGATTCCTTGGATAGAAATCTTTAGAAAGATTGGATTTGCATGGAAAACCACTACAATGAGTCTGTAGACTCATAATTTCCTTTTGATTTCAGAAGTTTTGCTGTTTTGCTAGTAATTCACTCAGAGTTGTTTAAGATGGGCAGCCATATAAATATTTTGAATAAACAAACATAAATAAATAAAATTGAACCTTAAGGCAGTTGAGCTTAATCATATGTCAGCAATCCCATTGCTATAAGTAGAGAATTTCTTCATCAAACTAGAAGTAACAGCCTTCCAATCACTTTTGGACCACATACCCACTTGGTCCAGGTTATTGATGATTGTGTATTCCTCAATAGAGAAAAATGCTTTTGTCTCTCAGTCCACGTTTCATCATCCAGATCCAACATGGCCTTTTGCCATAGGGACTGATGCCTATGATGTAGCCCCAGGAGTGCTGTTGCTTGCAGCAGATACACTCCTTTATCCTATTCTCCTGTGGGTGCTACTTATCAAACTTATCAGAGCTAGAAAAAAATTACACCATCTTGAATAAAGAACTGTTAGCAACTGAAGCCACATATGAAACTTGGTGATATCTGCTGGAAGAGGCCATACACATTGACCATCAGCATCTTCAGACAACCAGGAAGCTGAACCAAAGACAAACCCAGTGGTTGCTGTTCTCCTGTTTTAATTTTAAAATTATTTATATTCCTATCAGCCAAAGCAAGCTGGAATCCAGGAAATCGTAAGATGAACACTTAGCCATTGATTCTCATCTGCTACTACTTCATGAACTACAAGAACTTGCTATTGCCCAGGCCTATCGGAAGGAAATTGAAGCCATCTATAATAATATTGGATCCCCCATGATATTGGATCAAAATGTCTTACTCTTTCAAGGTTGAGTTCTCATTGGAGCCTTGCAGGTTACTGTTCTCTATGACAGCCCACCATCAGAGCATTTTGGTCCCTTTAAGACTTTGTACTAGATGGCTAGAGATTTCTGGTCGCCACATCACAAGATAGAAGTAGAGGAATATGTTGTTTCATGCCCTGTTTGCCGCTAGTCAAAAAATGTTCGAGGAAAGCCAGTTCTCTCAAGCTATGTAAATTACCAACAAAACAATTGGACTAAATTTCTGGCTTCAGAGGAATGTGCACAACACATCTCTACACAAATAACACAGTTATTAATTATGGTTTCATCTTTGATTTTTTCCTCTGGATTCCGCTACCTAATCAATTACATATGCAATCAATACTTGCAGGAACTGAAGGCAATCCACAAAATCCTTCATGTATGGAAAGCAAAAAAAACATATAGACACTTTGCAGATCAATATCAATAACCTGTAGCTACCTCATTAGTTGGACCCTTGGTTTGGATTTCCGTCAAGCACCAACCTAAAAACTGGGCCACCTAGTTCTTTCCCCATTAAAGCTATGAGTAACCCAGTTACCCCTCATGTTCAACTACCTGCATCAAATAAAGTATACCAAGTCTTCCATAGATCATTGTTGACACTTGTTGCTTCAATGTGTCATTGTTCAAATCTTCCACCTTCACCACCTATCGGAATAAATGATGACCCCAAATATGAGGTGGCACATATTTTGGAGTCCCATAGGTATAGACACTGATTACATTGCTTGATGGACTACAAGAGAAATGGCCCAGAGGAATGGTGGTAAAGATGTATTCCAAGTTTATGCTCCACCTCTGATATGTCACTTCCATAAACAATACTTCCAGAAGCATAAGCTTCCAGCTGAAGTTGGACAGAATTCTGGGGAGGAAGATAGTGCCATGACCCAGGACTCAGACTTTTAAGAACCTGCAAACATATGGAATATCAGCCTCAAGAGACTCTTAAGTCAAGAGTCACCTGAGGCTGCTCAAGCACTAGCACCATGGGAATGGAGCTGTTGGCTTCAGCTTCCAAGCTCTCAGATTCAGAGAGTAGAGCAGAGAACAGAGCAAAGGTGCTCAGTGAGGCTTTTTGTCAAGCAAGGGAGTAACACTCTTTATTAAAGATGGCTGTCTGCATCCTAATTTAAAAGGCAGCTTTATCTGTGTTACTTTATTAGAAACAACTGTCTGATTTCCTCCTTTGGCGTATCATTCTTGTGAAACTTGTTCACGAAACTGACCTTGGGCTGGCTGACAAACCTAACTTGGCTCCCTGAACTTTGGATTGGATTTTGATTACTCTTCTGCATGCTCCTGTTAAAAGCAAAATTGCTCAGACAGGGTTTCTTTTCCAGTGACTGTTTTGATTTACATTCCTTTCCTTTATTGCCGTAACCTATTCTGCCTTGAGTACATTTTTTAATTTTTTTAAAATAATTTAAAAAAAATTTTTTTAATTTTTTTTGCCTTAAACTGTAATGGTGGGTGGGAATGATCTTGGGATACAGGGTACTGCCTAGGGAATGACATGAGAGATGACATAACTCTCAATTGCATAATATGCGCAGAAGGAGAGACCCAAAAGGGAATCTGTCTAACTTCTCAGACTGTAAAAGAGACAGCAGGAGGTTTTCATTATCAGGCTTGCAAGATTCTGTTAATGTAGCCCAGGGGTGTCAAACTCGTGTCGTCACGGCATCATCATGTGATGTATTACAACTTTTTTCTCCTTTGCTAAACCGGGTATGGGCATGGCTAGCGCGTGACAGGCAGTGAGTTTGACACCCCTGATGTAGCCTAAGATAGAATTAGCTCATTTGGTTGTATTTCCAGGCTGGCCTACCTGGAAAGGCTGGCCTAAACCAAAGAGGACAATTTCATCCTTGAAAGGTTGCTGAACATACTAATTATTCTAGTGAAACAGAATTAGTGTTGGAGATTCATCTCTATTATTATAATTTTGCTAAACACTTTTCATAAAAGTATTTCTACACAGACTTGGACATGCAATTATAACACTTATGGAAGACATTTTAGAGTGCTGCCAGTTTAGTGTTTGGAGAATAGTATGAACTGAAATTCCTCACAACGTAAAGCTTGATTCTGTTGTGGCTAATAAATACTAATTAGATTCATAAAATTACTAATAAAATGGTGAGATCATTTTCAAGGACACAGAAGGACAGCTTCTGTTCCAGAAGATTTCTTGTTCCAGGTATATATGAATACTAAGGTATTTGAGAAAGGTAGTTGGTTAATTTTAAGTGTCTTTCGAAGGAACAGATTATCCAAAACCATTGCAGCATTGTTGAGGGTTGGACCCAGAATTATGTTGATTATCTTTATAGATGATATGCTGAAAGAGAGAAATGTGAAAGTATATCCCTGTACTTCTGGATATCTCAATCACATTAGAGACTACTGATAGTGCAATAATATATTGTTCGACTGGCTCTATGGGTGATAGTTGGAATCACAATATTGTGGATTTAGGGAATTTTGCTCAGTTTCATTGCTAAGGTGTCGAGTATCCAAGGGATCCATCTTGTGTCCTGTGTTTAATATCAGTACAAAATAGCTTGGTGAAATAATCAGGAAGTCAGACCTAGGTTCTAGTCTACTTTGCTTGGACACTGTAATGGCAAAGGACTAATAAATTGAGGCTGAATCCTGTTAAGATTATAAATAATTCAGAGTTAAATAAAACTAAAAAAAGGAAAAAAACTATTCCACCATATTTCACATCAATCAAAACTAATATGACAACGTCATGTTGTAGTTGTTTCTTATTGAACACTTGTTCAGAGACTGTCTGAAGTTACAATGGTGCTGAATTTTTAATTCTCCATACTCTGGGCTCAGCTGGTCTTGGACATAATTTGGAATTTAAATTAGTTTATAATGTCACAAATCTGGATGACCTCCAATCAAAAATTAAAAGACATATAAAATCATATTAAAGCTGTAGAATTCAACCATTTAAAATATTAAAGCATTAAAAAGAACAAAAGGACAGCCCCATGTGGTCTTCAAGGACAGCCCTATGAAGAGTGCATTCAGTAATTTAGATATTCTATTTTGTTTACACTCTTCTTATTTCTTCCTTTTTATGTCGTAAACCACCTAGAGTAGCCCCATGGCGAGATATGTGGCAAATGAATTTAACAAAAACAAACAAACGTGAAATTATGGAAACAATTTAACCAGACTGCTTAGGTTTGCCAATATATATCCAGTGATTTCAAAATATCTACGGTGATAGAAAGTTTGATTGTTTGATACATGAGGAAATGCATCTCACCATGCTCTGCATATCTAATGTATAATATATAAACTAATTTGGTTTAAAAGTTTAACAGCCCAAATGGGTTAGAGTCTATCTACAGTAGTTCACTATTTCCATAATAGTTCAATAACCCGATGCCTTACAAATTTCAGATTGTATGTTTATTCTTGGAAGTATCTCCAACTGAATGTATTCAATATTTCTGAGTAGACATGCATAGAATTAATACTACTGAAGGTATTAAGGTTTTTAATGAGTGGCAGAGAGTTACCAGCAGTTCACCTTCTCAATTTTATTAGAGCCGCTGCGACTTTTTCCATAAACAGGTCTTCTACTATAATTGCATTTAGAAAATTGGTAATTATTATTGCCATTATTTGCAGATTTATCTGGCCATATTAGACAACTGGAATATGGATAACACTGCTGCATTTTTCAGGGCAGTACTTTTTTTGATGAACTATGCCTCCTGTCCTCTGAAATTATGTGGTTGTATTTTCAATTATCTTTATTCCATGGTTTTGTGATTAATAGTGTGAAAAGAGAAAATGAGCAGCATATGTATCCTGACAGAGTGTGTATGATTACATTTGTTTGGATGTTTTCGTTACCACAGTTAACTAGCTGGGCTTTTTTATGTGGCATTTGTTTATTTGTTTATTTGACAAGATGCTTTCTACACACCTTTTGCTGCTGAACTGAGTTGGCTTTTTTCTTTCTGTTAAGTTCAGCAAACTGTTGCTTGCTCTTGCTATTCCCAGTGGTCTGGTAGTGAAGTCCCTTGGTGATGATGCTCTTGAATCAGAAAGCATACAGCCTATTTCATTAAACTTTCCTAATAGGTGATTCCAGGCCCTGTCCTACACATTTCTTCGAGGCAGGTGAGCAGCTGGGCTTCAGAACTGCATGAACAAATCAGTGAATTTTGATTGTTTTGCATAGTGTGATCCATAACTCATCTCTTACTGCAATCCATTAACAGTAATAAAGGAACAGACACCACATTGAAATACCTTACATTTTTTATTGTTTCCAGAGAAAACAAACTGTTTCTTGATAGTAGAAGAAACATGGTCCCATCTTTTTTTTTTTTGGACAACAAATCCCATAAAACAGCAGTGTCATGGTGCTGGAGCTTTTAAACTTATAATACAAAATTGTGGGCTGTACTAGGCTCTCCATTCCTAATTTAGGCGTAGTCATCAAGTCTTTGCTACCATTTGTCAGATTGATTCTTTCTGCAAGTATTTCTTTTTAGGTGAAAACTAACATTCACCTCAGCAATTTCATATCACAACTGTGCTGAAACCTCACTAAGGCCTGAGGTCTATTTAAAAGAAACATTGAAAACCTAAGAATACTTATATTGTGAACTTACATACAATACTTACATTCGGTCCCAGTTTTCCATATGTCATTTTAGCATAGTGAGTTCCATGAATGTTAAAATCATACCATGCATGAGTCAATTTCAATTCCAAAAACAAAGAAAGAAATCTACAGTATTCTTTAGATATATATATGCCTTCTTAAGTAAAACATTTTCTGGCAAATAGTAGGCTTCTATGCAATATTACTCATTTTTATCCCTTACCTTCTTAATAGAACATAATTATGTTCTAATTACATTTTAGTCTTAATAATATGTTTATTTTCTGTAATGCACGGAATATTGCATGTGCTTCCAAAATAACATATTACTCAAAGATAAGAATTACACAACTGTGTATACAAGCTTATTATAAGTGTGCCATATTGCCAAATACAGAAAGCAAACTGAGATCCATTACCATAGTTCTTAAAGATTTTTTTAAACTGGCAAAAACTGGAACTTTGAATATGTCTTATTATTCACAAATCAGAAGCAGTTCGCTAGGCAAAAGTAAAGTGTTTTCACTTTACATTGGGCAGCCTTTAGAAAGGTTTTCACAATTTTGTATAGTGGTAAATACAGATTTCCTAATTCCAATAACATTTTTTCTTTTAGATGTGTGCAATTAGAAGCATGACTAGATTAGCACCTAAAACCTTTCTTAGAACTCAGAATAATCAAGTGAGTTGAGGTCTTAAACTAAATTCTTTCGGATTTCTTTTAAATTAATATTAGAGGATTCCTTGCATATCATAAATGTCTGCTTTCATTTGGAAGGTTATGTAGAGTATTGCACCTGATTGTACAATTTCTAGCAAATTTTTGCAGCATACTTTAAATTGTTGAGGGATGTCCTGTTTCTTCTATTTTTAACATAATTATGTGGCAATTCTGACTAACAGTTGGATGGGAAGTATTTTAATTAGATAAGAAGCAGAAGAAGTAAACCACCAAGTCTAACCAATCAAATGATAATGTGTGGATATTTTTTTAAAAAATAATTGAAGTATGTATGTAAATGTTTAGGTTGCAAATAAACACAAGATAGCTTATGTAATTAGGCTAAAATTCATGGAAGATTGCTTGATGTTTATAAATTTCAGCAATCTGTACAAAATATATACTGCAATAAACTAGGCAGTTTTTTTTCCTGCTCTAAGATAAATTACTTATCTGAGAATCAAAAATACGATACATTCTGTGATTAAATGTTCTTAAAATGTGAAAGGCATAATGACTTAGACCTTTGGGAATCAGTTTAACGTTTTTGGTTTCTTCTGCTGTTTCTTCATTTCCTCTGGGTTTCTTCTTGCTGCATTTCTGCTACAAACCAAATATTGATTTTATTCTTTGTAATTTTCCATTTTAATTTTTTTTTCAGAACAAGCAGAAAGTATTGGCTTCAAAAGATGCAGCAAAGTCAGTCACAGAAGACCTTGTAAAAGGGCAGGATTCTGGAGTGACAGATACAAGACAGTCCATTCAGTCTGAAGAAACATCAAATAGGACAAAGCAGGCAGAGAGAGAGAATGACTTTCAGCAGGCAGATAATTTGTCTGCAAATCAAATTGAATTAAACTTCCCTTTATCTCCAGAGGCTTCAGCTGTTCGCCCACATGGGGACTATAATTTGGTGAATTCTCTGCTCAACCTTACCAAAAGCCCAGTGAGTGTCTAATTATTATGGCAGAATTAATTTTGGATTAAAGAGAGACATCATTTCTCTGTCTGGTAGTTGTTTGGCTGCTGAGTAATCATGGTGGCCACAGATCCACTTTAACCAAAATTCACAGAAATCCTCACAAATTTGCTCTAATTTGTAATTTTCAAACTGGATCAGGATTTCTAGTAAATTGTAAGTACTGAGGGTGGGGCAGCAAATGTCACACTGGGCAGGCAAAATACAACCAAGTCTAGGCATTACCCCTGTCCACCTTATTTGGGGAGGGGAAAGGGGGCTGTTGTACAGCTAAGTCTGAGAATTCCTATATATGGAAGAAATATAATGATTAAAAGTGGTTTAACCCTTGTACAACATTAACATCAACATCAACAAAATCGTTAGTTTTTCTTTGCAGAAGAGTCAATACATTAATTCACTATTTTCCGAAGGGTATACTACAAAGTTAGAGAATCACTATTGTAAGTTCCTTAAGTCTTGTTCTGAAAGGTGTCCTATTAGTACCCAATTTGCTAAATAATACTTTAAATTACCAAGGACTTCTGGAACTTGTTAAAACTATCCCATTTTGTTAGCCATGTTGCCTGCAGACAATAGACCTTCCCACCCTAGAAGTGTGGTGAAACTCATTCACTTTTTTTAAGGTTGGTAAAGATGCATTTGAGAATAATTATTCTGTAAACAGAGTCAATCCTGATTGTGATTGTCTGTATGTATAATGTAATAAATAAGCAAATTAATCCTGCATATACATTCATGCCATATTATATAATCAATTAATAATCTATTTTACCCATCCCTACGTTGTGTTTTAGCCTCGCTGTCACATTTCTTTTTTAGAACTAGGTCATGAAAGCTATATAATTATATGTGCTTCAACTTAGTAAAATCTGTTGTTCTTCCTTCACAGGATGGCCGAATAGCAGTGAAAGCTTGTGAAGGCCTCATGCTTCTAGTGAGTTTGCCTGAACCAGCAGCTGCCAAGTGCTTAACACAGAGTACATGTTTATGTGAACTGCTGACTGATAGGCTGGCATCTCTTTACAAAGCCCTCCCTCAATCAATGGATCCTTTAGATATCGAAACAGTTGAAGGTATTAACTGGGGGTAAGTATTCTGTCCTTGCATGCTTGTATTATTTTTTAAACACTTGGACATAAACTATAGATTGATTTATACTTATACTTGAGATCAGTTGAAATTTAAATGTCTCTCAGTTGGAAAATATATCAGTATCAATACAATAATGAAAATTACCTAAATGTTTAGAACTGTTGCTTATCATTCTGCTGTAATAGTAGCAAATATCAAATATGTTTCATTAGCCTTCATTTCCTACACTCTAGTTTGGATTCCTATAACTACAAAGAAGACGCATCTGCTTTCCCAGGCAAAAGAGCTCTGATTTCATTCCTATCCTGGTTTGATTACTGTGATCAACTCATTAAGGAAGCTCACAAGGTTTGTGATACTTGTATCAGTCATTGCGAAAACAAATTCACAAATCTATGGTTTGTAAATCATGATGATGACATCTTGAATATCCTCTTACGTTTTAGACAACTGCCGTGGCCATGGCAATCTCAGTGCGGGAGCGTTTTTTCATTGGCGTGATGGAACCTCAGCTAATGCAAACGTGAGTAATCTTCCAATGAAAAATGAAGAGGGCTTTCCCCCATCCTTCTTATTTTTAATGAAAGAACCCATGTCATTCAATTTGTTTAAAAAAATTCTTGTTATGATCAGTTCAGAGATTGGAATTCTTACTTCAACTGCCCTGTTGCATCGTATCGTTCGTCAAGTCTCATCAGATGCCTTAGTTCACGAAATGGTTTACTTCATCCTTGGAGAGCAGCGGGAGCCGGAAAAGCTAATGGATGTCAACAGGCATCCATTGCGACATCGCTTAATTGAGCACTGTGATCACATTTCAGATGAGGTAAGAAGTTCAAACATAGCAAGTGCATAGTGCTGTTGTGAAACAAATGGTGTTCAAGATGTGTATTAATAAGTTTTAAATGGTGAACAGCATTACAAAATAGTTCATCTTTACGCACCAGATAATTATAAGTAAATATATATTTTAAAAAATTGAATGCAACTGAAGGTTATACTGCTACACCTTCTAATAGTCACATTTCTAAATGAGCAGACCACTCTTAAAGTACTGAAAAACAAATACTTAAAAGTCGTATGCAACCCCTAGCATATGAGCTTCCTTTCCTATCTGATAAATATAGGATATTAGCATTTTGGGATGTGATGCAGAGATGGGTAAGAGAGAAAGTGGAAAATCATGAGGTAGAAAGGCCTGTCAGCACTTTCTAAGACTGGGAAAGTCACTAATAACGTAAAGTGCTCTGCTGGTCTAGGGATTAGAAGACTAATACCTCAAGATTTGCCTCAGGCTAGGAAGCCTCTAACATCCACTTAACTGCTACTTTGAACTTGTCTTGTTTCTATTCTCTAAACAGAATACTATAGAATAGAATATGCATGAGAAAGTTGTGGTCCTTTAGTTGTTGCTGAATCGCAACTTCAGTAATAGCCATACAAACCATACTATTTCAGTACTGGAGAGGGATGACAATTTCCCATCCCAAACCTAGAATAGTTCATTCAGATGGATTTCCAAAATAATTTTACAGCAGCTTTTCCTAAATTTGCACCTGTAGCGAGCCACCAAATTATGAGATGGTAACAATTATGTATGTTTTAACCAAAACCTATTTACCAAGTATTGATTGCATTAGGTATGTATCTCTACACATTAGTATCTTGAGCATAATAATATTGAGAACACATATGAAAAAGACAATTAACCCTTTCCAGTATCTTTTAATGTCTTTTTTTCCCTTTACTTCTACAGATCAGCATAATGACCCTCAGAATGTTTGAACATCTTTTGCAAAAACCTGATGAACACATTCTTTATAACCTGGTTCTTAGAAATTTAGAAGAGAGGAACTATACAGAATATAAACCACCCTGCCAAGAAGATAAAGACGTGGTAGAAAATGGGCAGATACCAGGAGCAGTGTATGTTTTATTACGTTCTGAATTTCCTCTAAAGTAGCTATAATGTTTCATTAGTTTTTAAAAAAAAACTAAAATCATTTTAGTTTCAAGTAGGTTTATTATAATAAGATTGAGAATGTAGATTTAATGTTTGAATGTGTTATTTTAATAGGTCATGAGTAGTTAAAAAGTAGAAGTAAAATAATGAAAATACCGCTGTTTCATGCAAGAGATATGAATGAAGAACGTACATCTGCCCATTTAACAGCAACCTTACCTGCAGCAAGATACTCCAAAGTCATTCATGCTCTTGTCATCTATGATAAGATTACTATAATTTACTCTTGAAGACCATTTAAAAACTATAGCTGGTCTAGAATGTTGTGGCCTGCATGCTTACTCACCAGTCTTGGCACTGCCATATTACACCATTGCTGCAGAAATCACCCAGGCTGCCAGTGTATTTCATTTTTTTAAAATTAAGTTTTACTGAATAATTTTGTTACAAAATAATACATTAAACATAAAATGAAAATGAAAAGTAATTAAAGAATAAAAGGAGAGTCAGAAAAGAAAGAAAAATGAAAGTAAAAAAAGCAGTAGTTTCTAATCTTTTTTTTTTTACGGAAGTTATACATGCATTTATATTTTATCCCCTCTAAGGATCCCTTAGAGAGGTTCCCGCTTCTTTACTTTTTCCAATCATCAAACCCATAAATCACAAGTTCATTTTTATCTACATTTTCTAGTTTTAGGGAAAAAATCCATAAAGGGTTTTCAATTACTAACAAATGTAGTTAATGTTAATTTTGCCATCTCTGCAAATTCTGTCATCTTCACCAATCATTTATTCATCGTGGATATTTCAGAGGATTTCTATCTTTGCACATAATTTGTTTAAGTTAGCATTTAAAAAAACAATCTTCTGTAAGGCTTTTCTAATTGTCTGTCCGTTAGTCCCTGCAAAAAAAGTTCTGGTTTCAGTAGAATGTTAATGTTTAAAATGCTTTTTAAACTATATGTATGTGAACCCAAAATCTTCTAGCTTTTTTATAAATCTACCAAGCTTGATAAAATGACCCTTCATGTTTTCCACCATCTTCGTCATAGAGTTGAAGTACCGTTACACATTCTAGATAGTTTTTGGTGTCATGTACCAATGCTATATCATTTTATAAAAAATATATTGTAAATTGTAATATAATGTGATTTTTAGTTCTTTCAGCCCACATATTTTCCCATTGGTCCCTCTGCACGTTATAACGTACATTATTCCAAAATTGTTAACCCATTTTATCATACTCCCTTTAGCTTCTTTTTCCATTTGAAATTTCAGTAAAAGCTTACACGTTTTATATATGTTCACCCTATGCATATAATTCAGTTTCAAATTTCATCTTAAGTTGTTCAGTTCCTCGTTTCCTTTTGTCTACTTTCTCTTAATAGTACATATGAAAATAATTGAAAATTAAATCCCTCTGCAGTCAGTGGATCTCTTTTCATCTTGTATTCCTTATATTCTTGTTCTGACAACTCTAGATATATTCATCGTTTCTTTCACTGCTTTTTCTTTCCTATAAAATCCTTGTACTAAGACTCACAAAGACATTTTCAGGCACAGCCTTTGTTTGAATCTATTCCATATTGTTAATATGGCACTTATAATGTAATGGTTTTTAAAGTCTACATTAACTTCGATATACCATTAAAAACCATGCCATCCAAATCTCAGGTCGTGCCCTTCTGCTTCTGAAATTCTTTTATTTTGCGCAACACCCACTCTTTCATGCAAACCAAACAGCAGGCTATAAAGTACAATTTCAAATCAGGAAAGACCAATCTTCCTCATTCTTTTTCATCTTGAAAAATTTTACATTTAATTTGCTTTTTCCCTTGCCATATAAATATCTAGATATACAGTATCTTTCTACAATTGCTTCAATGGTGAATTGGTTGTCAAAGTAGATATTGTTTGAAACAGAAACATCATTCTAGGTAATTAATTTTGAAGTAGTTCACGCTTCAAATATTCTGATGTTGGAATGGCCTATTTCGTGATTGTTTCGTGACAGAATGTTTTTATGTCTTTCCTCAAGCTATTTTTGGAACATGTTTAAAAAGCTGCTCATGAGTTGAAGGCTGTAGCTGAAAGGGAAAGGAAGCAGAAATTTTACAGGATGGATGTAATTTTTTTTTTCAGATTGCAGACATTAGGTTCTCTTTCAAATAGAAAGCATTAACTTCTATTCTTTCCTCATTTTGCTACAGAGACCTGGAAGAAGATCCTTTGTTTACAGATCTTTCTTCTGATACTATATTGTCAAATCAAGAATGGCTTAGCGCTTCACCACCTACAACTCCCGATCATCCAAAAAATGATGGGAAGACTGAAGTCCATAAAATTGTAAATAGGTGTGTTAAACTTCCCAATAGTCATTCTGTAACCCTTGCCTTAGGTTTCTGCAATAAAGTCCAGTTCCTATGACTGGTATAGTATATATTTTATTAATTATTTGTTATATTCATACCTGACCTTCCAGGAGTAAATATGACATGCACAGCATTTCTTGTCCATTTTTTTCTCACAAGAATGACCCTGTTTTTCATAGCTTAGGCTAGACTTGAATCTGAGTCTTCCTATTCCTACAAATGAACTAACTTCTATACCACATTACTCTGTTAAATCAAGACAATTTGTTATATGGACTTCGATTATGCTACAATATTCACTCTTCAACCACTGTATTAAGAAAAATGCCAAAATTATTACAAATAGCTTCTTAGAGTATACAATTATAATAGAAATCTAATGAGGAAATCCTGAGAGATATGCCATTAGATGATAGTGCTTATTCCCTAAAATCATTAGAAAAATCAGCTAAATGTCCTTTCTGCATAATTTGTTATAATTCCAATGCACAGTAAGATCTCAGCATTGATAGGATGTGCACCTGTAGCAACATCAGAGGGAGGATTTTGCCAACACTTTCCAAGAAAGAGGCCTGGATCAAGAAACTGCCCAGTTCGGGGGTGGGGGACACACAAGATGATGGTTGAGCGTAACAAATTCTAGAATCTATCAATATATATCTGATACCTTACGAAATTACAGCTTCAGTTTGGCAAGATTCTATTACTCTAAACAAATAAAGAATTGTACCTGATTGGATCTCACTGTCTTGTTTTTGCCCTTGGCTCAAAAACAGCCAGAATGTTTGGTTGAGACAACTTTTGTTTCTACTAAACCCAAACATCCATTTTCCTAAAGTAATTATTTTATTCATTCAACTATAGCTTTCATTATCATTTGTAAATATTACACAATGATATTATCCATAATTTTATCGTAGAAAGAAGTCTTTAATAAGATATTAATGCAGGTTTTACAAGTGTTGTATTTATATAATTAGCTTTGTATTTTCAAGTAAAAATTAATAAACATAAAGGAAAAAAGTGCAAAAAATTTAACAATACATTAAACTGAACTTTTAACATTCTATACAGCGAAGGAAAAGGACAGACTTCAACATTTGTGCATATGTGTACGTAAAATAGCGTTTATCAGTATGTGAATGAAATGTATGAAATGTTCTTGATCATTGCATGATACCGATTTTTTCTATTGTTTTTATTTATGTTTGGTTTTGCTCTCTAAAGAGAATATAAATTGATGGACAGGAAACTGAAATAAATATTGTGCCAACTGAAATAATGAGTGGGTTAAACATTGTTTTCCAGTAGTGCAAAATTTTTGTAAGATTTTTTTGCATTCTGTGTAACTAGCGCAAGTTAAATAGTATATGCGTTGGTCATTGTTGTAAAGACATAGAAAGAATTCGTCTTATATATTTTTGTTTTATATATCTTTGCAGTTTTCTCTGTCTTGTACCAGATGAAGCCAAATCTTCCTACCACGTGGAAGGAACAGGTTATGACACCTACCTCAGAGATGCCCATCGACAAGTAAGTAAAGACAAAAAATGCTATTTTATATATAATATTATGGTTTCAGACAAGGGGAAGGCAGAAGCCAACTTTATTGCTTACATACCCGTATATACTCGAGTATAAGCCGACCCGAGTATAAGCCGAGGTCCTAATTTTACCCAGGAAACCTGGGTAAAA